>JADDOH010007091.1:0-134223 GCA_016648135.1 Agrypnia vestita
AACACACTTGCATGGTTTAACTTTTTCAATTTTTAGTACACAAACAATCCTGATGAAGAGAACATTGTTCTCGAAACATGTAGATTGTATAATATAATAAAGTGGTGAAAACAAAGTGATTTGTGTTTTGTTTTAAAATATTTAAATTAAGGTATACCTGAGAATGCTTCGTATACCGTGAATTAATATGGTCAGCAACACGGAGGTGCTTTGAAGAACTGGAGCCGATAGAGAGCTGCTGTCAAATGTTAAAGTGAAGAATGTTTCATATATGGGTCGTGTGCTACGTGGGAAAAAAGTTGCCCTTTCCGATTTAAATCCAAGGACAAGATTGAAGGAATATGGAGAGTTGGTAGGAGAAAATATCTTAAATATCTTGGCTGCGCAACATCAGAGAGTGGTCCGGAATGAGACAAGTGAAGGATCTGTTCCGGGCAGCGCAGGACAGAGATTTTCGCAAAAGTGAGCGCCATCGTCGGTCACAAGGCACAGAAAGAGGAATTTCTTATTTTTATTTCTTGAAAAAATATAAAAAATCCTGATCTACTGCATTCTACAAGTGCATTAGTTCTTGTTAATAGTTTCGATACTTTTAATTACTACCCTATTGTGAAAACATAAGTAACAAGTTAACTAAAGGAAGCCAGTAAAAATGAAGTAATCTTTTATACATCTGACATTTAGGAAATTTAAAAAAGAAAAAATAGTTTAATATTCGGTTGTTCAGCTCTATTGGCCAGTTTATTAGCCTATAGATACCATAGATGTATCCGAATAAGGCGAATAATTTATCGTATATATTAATAGTAAAGGAAAGAAAAAAAATAAGGAATAAAAATAATTACAAAAGTGATAATATAAAAACTACAAAAAAAAAATCACAAAATTGTATAATTCCACAAATTACCAAAGATAAAACAAAATAAAGAATTTAAATTACAGTGAAGAAAGTTAAATAAGCGTCGTTTATATAGTATATTTATATACCTAGGTTAATTTAATTTTAATATTGTATTTGGCCATTAACTAGGTTAATTTAATTTTAATATTGTATTTGGCCATACGTAATGTGGAACTAATTAGAATTGAATAATAAGTGAAAAAAAAAATTAATTTGAGTTAAATGTTAAAATAATATATTACGCTTTTGTCCAATCTTTATTAGAGGGGCATGTAAGACCACTATATCAAAATAAGGAACATCCCAAAAAATTATATATAAAATAATTGAAAGTACCCAAAACAAATACAAAAAAAATCAAAGAACTAAATTTTTTAAAATTTAAAATACACTAATTAAACATAAGAGGGATGCACATGGGGAGGCCTTTATCCAGTGGTGGACAGATAACTGCTCATTACCGTAACCCCCTCTCTAAGCACAAGTTAGTCATTTTTTGGAGAGATACAGAAAGAAAAATTATATATTATTTATAGCTTTAACAGACAAGAAAAAAATCTAATAAACCGTAAGTAAAATTAAATAAGATAAATAAAAATATAATATCTTGACCTGACGTATATGTAACGTAATTTTATTTTGTTAATATTATGGTATAAATTCCTTCCCAACTGTAGCAGGAACATATTAAAAAAAAAACAAAATCATAATCCAATCAATATTCGATTTCAAATAAAAATTAATATGTCTTCGCATCAATTTTACCCATACAGTAGTAACATTAAATATTGAATGCTTCGAGGTCTTTAGAATTTCCGATGGGCATTCGCCCCCCGCAGTGTATTTGATCGAAATCAATTTGGGTACATTACTTTCGGACCACACGGGCGGCGGTTGAAAGGATTGGATATTGTGCTGCACTATCGTGATGTTATGGGTCGTATCGATGGCCGGTTGAAATGACGCATGAATGTGGCCGAGACTAATTCGCCAACAAGGAAAAGGCAAATCGCATTAAGAAATAAATGTAATTACATAAGTTATGTATTGGATGGTTTTTGTTTTCTGTATTCTAAACGTGTATTTTTAATGAATGTGTAATTTCATGATATTAATCATTATATTGTTGCTTTTCGAGCTCCCATCTAAGCAATGTACAAAATTTGTATTGCTAGTAATAAAAATATCATAAGTAAGTAGTATATAAGTATCCTAGTATCCTAAATATCATAAGTAATATCCTTTTATCGAAAAATCTTATAATAATTATTACACTTATGTCCAATCTTAATTACAATGCGGTATTATAGGATGGGGAGGGAGGGGCATTTAAAACCACTAAAAATTAGAAACAACCCAAAATATGATAATTAAAATAATTCTATAAAAAAACTTTTCAAGTGCCCAACTGTATAAAAAATTATAGAATAAAAAAAAATCAATAATCCAAATTTTTAAAATTTAAAATATATTAAACACAAGAACATACCAAAATATTATTTTACCACCACCTTAAATCATTTTCATTTTCTTTGTATTGAATTCTTTAATAATCTCTCCCAAATGATCAGAAAAATGGCAGATCAGAAAAAATTCAAAATTGAAACGAAAAAGCATATTATATAAAAAAAACCTACAAGACTCATAATATAATCATGAAACTGTTATAAAATGTATATTTAAACCTCGTACACATATAATACTCCTTCCCTATACACGAGTCTTCTTACTCTCATAGAGACAGTAAAATAAATTGTTCCCATATTTGAAATGTAAAATGATATTAATAATTATTGTAAAATGAACAATAAATAAATAAATACTTTAAAAAAATTAACCAGTTGAATATCTCGTTCATGACTTAAGTAAGCTGATTTAAACAAACAAAAACTTCATATTAAACGTAAGAATGCGTTTATATATAGGTACATTCATAAATACTGTAACGGGACGTGGTTGTGAGAGCCAATGAAACAATAAAAACAATTTTTTATTTTTTATTTACTACACAGAGTCACTGGAAATAAATTATATGAGAGCACCGTTCTAAAATTGATACTAATTGTTTCTAGAATATTTCAAACAAGTTCGCACTAATTCACTAGAATCTCTGAACTTTTGTCTATCGCTAGGTAGATCTGCTCCTTTCGCACGTGTGTACCCATCACGCCGAATATCTTGGTCACACTGATAGCCACACACTGAAATAACACCGCGTTTTCGTCTTCTTTTTGTGCCCTATCCGTTCAACGGACGTCGGCTATCATGTTGGCCTTGAGAACATTCTTTACTGCGGTCCGGAGCAGCTCTACAGTAAAATGGACAAACCACTGTCTGAGGTTTTTAGCCAGAATGTTCTCCTTCTTCTAGGACCCCGATTTCCGTCAATCTTTCTCTGCATTGTGAGATGAAAAATCTCGTACTTCTCTGGATGTCTTATCACATGTCCTAGATATTGAATAACTCCTTTTTCTTTATTCATCCGAACCATACTATCTCCATTTCTATCCATCCAGCTTATTTTGAGTATTCTCTTGTAGATCCACATATCGAATGCCTAAAGTCACCTTATAATTCTTTAGTAAGCGTCCATGCTTCCAGTCTATAAAATAATACCGCAAAAATGTGGCATCTGACTATCTGCATGCTTAATCCAATATTGAGAACGTGACTACCGCCGCACAGTACGCTTTTGTCGGTATATTCACACAGAAATATAACACCCACACACACTAAGTACGCAATAGCCGGTCAATCTCTTTTATAGGCATTGTCGCTTCACGAAGGTTCCAGAATCTATTGGGTTATTCCAGACCTTTCTAAGAATTTCCAATTTATTTTTAACGGTGTAGAGTACCGTAAAATACTTAATTACGTACAATGATTTCTACCTCTACCATCTAGTGACAATACATTCAAATGGAAACTATGATAAATTTGAGTGCAAAGGTGATATTTTATTAGAAAACAGAGCAGCTCTCCGGTTTCGATTCCTGGTGAGGTCATAATACATCTGTGTGATTTTTTGTAATAAGTTTCAATACGTAATTGGGCCTCACGGCTTCCTGTAGTGAATTAGATCTGTATGTCTTTCTAATTGATCAATTAATTTGGTTTAAAAAAATAAAAACTTACTGATTACTGCTAGTTTTTTTTGCAAACAACTCTTGTCTACCCTCTGTGGACGAAAGCCAGTAATTGTCTTTATAAAAATTTGAACATATATCTACTCAAAAAATATTGAGAATAATATATTCGCATACATACGAAACATTAATGACATATTACATAATCTGCCGGCTGAGGCAATGCACGGGTGCCGGTGATGAAACCGCTCCTGGCCAGGATATTGAGTGGATGGAGGCAGCAGTGGTATTGATGATCAGCGCCTGTAATTGTTGGACCCTGGGCAGGTCTGATGGCCGACGACTGCGGCTCCTGAACGTTTAATATTAACATCATCATCGGGGGACAGCAACGCAAAACGGACTGAATTATTGTTTTATTTTATTATTTTGTCTTAAATAAATTTTATTAAATAATACACAAGCATAATGCGAGTTGAATGTAAATTGGTGATTAATCAGTCGATAAAAAAATTAGGTGGATATTGATCTATTGATCCAGTGGTCGGTGGTTCGATCTCCATTCTAGGAAACTAGAAAGTTAGGCAGTTAGTTTGAAAATAGTAAGAATAATGATGCGACACGTATTCCGTGCTCGCATCTCTATTTTTATATAAAAAAGTTATAAAGTTTTAAATTTATACAAACATAAAAGTTGTAATGTATTTTATTAGTAAAACAAATAATACTGAATTATATAAAAAAAGAATAACTATCGAACATGAAAATACTTGATCAGTAAAAATTTAATGATTGTGACTTATTAATAGTGTTTTAATTCACGTTAAATTATTTTACTTTATTATAGCCTGTAATTTAAATTATGGTGTGTATCATTTGTTTTGAAGTATAATCCAAAACAGCTTATTCCGTCAGGATTTTTTAGGTCGATGCGACATTTTTATCGGTATTTTCAAAATATTTATTTCATTGTCACAAAATAAGCCGACATATCACATAATATGTTTTTTAATTATTAATTTTTTTTCGAAAATGCTGTCTATATACATAGAAACGAAATAAATTGTTTGACTGTTTCGTATAATTTTAAAGACTACACTACATGGTGAAAATTTAATTGAATAAATAAAATTTTGATAACTTCTTCTTCAAACACAGCAGAATTATTTTGTGGTGACATTAACATTTTTGTTAATATTTTTGTTAACATAACAATTTTGTTAGTATACATTTATTATCCTGACGAAAGGGCAATGGGCTCTGAAACATGTGGAATTTTTTTCAACAAAAAAGTAATGTAAACAAAGTTTATTTCTATAAAATATAAATTTAGATAGTTTGGTTCGTTTCGGCTGTTTGTTTTCTTGCGTGCACTATTTTTTTCGCTATTTATTTGGAGTAATATACTCATAAATCCAAGCCGTATATTAGTTTAATACATATTTACTTTATTATCTTGTATATTTAAGAAAATAAACATATTTTTATTATTAGTATATTTATCTATAATTTGAGGTGTCCGCTATCCACCAACGTCCCCCGCTAAGACCGGTGTATTATTTGATTATCAAACATTACGGCGCGTATTGCTTCTGTGCCGACGCACTACATCGATCCCTGGTTCAGTACAGCCACAACTTAATAAACCAGAAATAAACTGATTGAATATTTTAAAATTAATTGTTTTAAAAGAAAATCAAGAGGGATTAATTCCTGGACAAATTATCCGAAAACAGCAATCGAAAAATAAAAAAATCTTCCCATTTTTTGGCGTAAAATAATTTATATCTTATCCTAGGCAACCAAAATTAGGGTAATCTTATGAAACTATAATAAGTGTTCAATCGTCCAGTGTTTAGTAGTTTAGTATTTTATTGTGATTTAGTAATACAGTTGGTCGGAGGTTCATTCAGGAAACTAAAAAGTGAGTAATTTTTTCATAGCACAAGAGATTAACTCAATTTGAAAAAGTAAGAATTTCTATGTGACGTGTATTTAATGAACACATTTTTTTTTATTCAATATATTATAAATTATTTATTTATTTGGTTATCCAACACAAAAAAATAAATACATGGCACGAAAATAATACCAAAAATAAATTATATCTTCCACAATTATAGGACGACACAGATAAGACAAAGATCATTTAACAGACTTTTTAGATTTAACATAAACATAAAAATATTAATTTGACAGATATAAATAAAGCTCGGTGATAATACGTAGGAAACGTTAAAGTAAACAGTAATAACTAGCAATGCGTATCAAACGTAATAATTTCGTTGTCTGTCCGTCTGTCCGTCCGTCCGTCCGCACGTCCGTCTGTTTGTCTGTCCCCGTAACTTCGTGCAACGTCCATAATTTCATTTGAATTCACGGCTAAAAAAACGAACGGCCAGCGATGGGGCTTAAACCCCCGGCCAGGAAGCCCGAAAGCGGTAACGATAGCGATGTAGCTATCACCGAGCCTGCATTACCCGAATTTGTTCATTCGAGGATCTCTTTCAGGTGGTTTCTCCCAATAGTAAAACCCATTTTTAAAAGTGGCAAGACAAAACTGACTGGATCCTAGCGAAAAGAGTAAGGACAATAATTTAGGCTGCTGAGATGAACTCATCTAAGGGGGGCAGCGGGAATTATACTAGTGGACAGAGTAAAAATTGTCGACATTAGGCATACATTCGGCGTAGAGCCCCTACTCCTACATATTGAAAAATCACAAGTGAGGTGGCTTGAACATGTGCTCAGAATGCCAAAAGAACGAGTACCAAGAGATTAAGCTGGGAGAAGCAACAAAAAAAGTGTACGAAAACAGAATGCACTTTGACTAGTTTATACTATACGGAAGCAACACACGACAGGGGAATTCGGAAGCACCTTGTCGAGTCTTTGGGCCCCCGTCCCTACTAGGACAAGGGGATGAAGATGATGATGATTTTTTTAAATATTATTTTGAAATTTGACAGAAATCAGTTTATTTCACACACGTCTACTAATTTCTTTATCCAAAGAATTGAAATGAAAAGTAATTATTTTTGGCACATTCATCGAAATATCGACATATGAAAAATGTCTTGACGTGAGTGTTGGGGTAACAATCATAAAATTACTATATTGTTATTTTAATAAAAGGTTAAATTATTTTATTTATTCTTTTGTTTATTTTTAAAATTAAATATTTTTAGTAGATGTACGACATTAAACGCCTAATTTTATATCATTTGAGCTAATAAAAGTCATTTTTTGGTTTAGGTGTTAATGTTCTGGCTATACTGTGTACATGAATTATTATTTTATCTTAGCCCTTGTTTCTTCCCCCGAGTTAGGGCTGTGAAAACAGCGCCATCTGGCGTAGGATGACGTCTTGGTAACATTAGTGATGGACATTGTTACATTGAGACAATGTTTCATGTAATTATTTTATTACTAATCATTATTTGCTAAATCTGATAGCGTTAGTGATGAACATTGTTACGTGGAGAATCGTGTCTTCTGATTGACCACATAATAAACTACTCAGTGATGAAACATCAGTAGGTACTTATAGAGTACCTAGTAGCTAGCGGAAGCCAGACTTACGTTATGGTATCAAACCTGAAATATTTTCTGTCGATATAGATTTTAGTAGGTAAGAAGGTTTGGATATAATGATATTTGAGTTCGGGATTTTTGGCAGATAACAGGTAATATAGGTCCAAAAAATAGGTGTAAGTAAACGTGGTAAGTAATAAGTGTAAGTAAAAATAAGTGTAGGCAGATAACAGGTAATATAGGTACAAAAATAAGTGTAAGTAAAACGTTAAAATGTAAGGTATCGAGTAATTTTGTTAAATAGTGGCCCGAATGAAATATATGAAATTCAGATTTGTTACTATACGTAAATGACATGATTATTTATAGACCTTCAAAGCGTCTGGTGGAAGAAATGATCCGCGTCTGGCAATCATTAATATGAGTATATAGTAGTGTTCCGTTAAATATATTAAAAAATCAACCAAAATCCCCCTAACTCAAATGTCATAATATCCAAACCTTGTAACCTAGTGTACATCTAAAAAAATTATTTCAGGTTTGATAGGCTCGGTCTGGCGGTCGCTGGCTCTTGGTCCATTTTGAGCTGTAGCCGTCCCGCAGCGGCGGTGCGGCAGCGCCCCCCAGAACACAATCGCAATACCGATAAAAAGTAATCACAGTGAAACGTAAAAAAATCGCTCCTTTGTTGGCCTTTCGATGGAACTGAAATGAAATCGAATCCGAGCGTGGTCGACCAATCACAATGGCCGGCGGGAGTTTCGAAAAAGGAAGCTCGATTCGAATTTGAAAATCGTACGCATTCCATTCTGCCCCCATCCCTCACAGCGGTACCCCTTTACATTTTTTGTATCAATCTTCGTTTTGATGGACTAACAATTTACAGCAATATTTAACCCTGTCAAAAAAACAACAATTGAACTTCTTTTTATATAAACAAATAAATATGTGTAGTAATCGTGTGTTTTTATATATTTTATTTGTAATCCTAAATATAGTGACGTTGTGACGACCAGATATCGTCCATGGGTAGTTAATTTAGCAAAATTGTAACTTTGCGTTCTTGGTGCATAATTATGTATAATTAATAACTTATAACTCTACAAGACCCCTAGAAACTAAAACACAAAAAAATTATAATTTTTCGGAATTCACCAAACATATAATAGATACGTCTGTGGCATGACGAGGTTTTAGCATTATAAGAAATCAATCTGGATGGCGAAAGTTGTAGAGATATTGCTCATAAAACGGCCTTGGGTCTGTGGACCCTACTTCACATGTTGGTTGACCAGCGAAGTAAGTGGTTGATTCTTGTTGAGTTTCCAATTGGCCATTTGAAAATTTGAAGTCCCAAGCTTCAGTGGCATTATGTAGGATGGTACTGCCAAGTGAAAAAGAACAGTGAAGGACATGGAGTGCCGAAAATTGCTTGAAGAGGCAAGTGTCCACATCGCGCTGTTGATGATGATGATGACGATTTATTTTGCTGACACATTTTAAAGTCCACATTCTGTCCCCACTATAAGCCAAATTGAATAAAATGTTTGAAACTTAACAATCCCAGGTTGGTTATAAAGCCGATAGTATTCCATCGATCCATATTAAAAGCCATTTAATTTCAATCATGGATTTCAAAGTCATGTCGCTCGTTTTGATATGGTTAGTTTTGTCCTTTCCTAGCTCTTGGTCACGTGGTCAGCAATGACTTCGGTGATTGCTATTCGGTCGTGCTATTATAGCAAAGTCCTGCTATTTCAATACACCGTGTGACGCTCATTTCATAGTACAGAGTATGGTGCTCATTTTCGTAGCATCTATTAGGTCCTTACATATGAAATTGGCGTTTTGCCGTACTGGCAAATTTGATCTCAAATATCTTCTCTTTGGCTAGAAATTCCAAATCCAAATTTATACAGCTATTTACTCATGTATTTATGTTTTGAAAATTATAATTTATTTGTTTTTTCCTCAATTATTTTTTTCTTTGCGTCATTCAGTTTACAAAATGAAAAACTTGAAATATCGCGTTATTTACGAGTACGAGTTCCACCGTGGCACCAGTGCTGCAGAAACGGCTCGAAGGATTAATGATGTGTATGGCGACGGTGCCGCAAAAGAAAACAAAGTGCGTTTTTGGTTTCAACGTTTTCGTTCTGGAAATTTCGACTTGCAGAACAAGCCCCGTGGACGGCCGGAGACCAAAGTTGATAATGAAGAATTGAAGGCTATTGTGGAAGCGGATTCATCGCAAACCACATCCGAGTTAGCTGCAGGCTGCGGTGTTAGTGACAAAACTGTTTTTATCCACTTAAAGCAAATTGGTAAGGTGAAAAAGCTTGAAAGGTGGGTACCTCACGAATTGAGTGAAGCAAATCAACAAACGCGCGTTGACTGCTGCGTTGCATTACTCAATCGGCACAATAATGAAGGGATTTTAAATCGAATCATTACCTGTGATGAAAAGTGGATCCTGTATGATAATCGGAAGCGCTCATCGCAATGGCTAAACCCTGCCGAAACAGCCAAACCATGCCCCAAGCGAAAATTGACACCAAAAAAGTTACTTGTGAGCGTTTGGTGGACTAGTGCTGGTGTCGTTCACTACAGCTTTCTTAAATCTGGCCAGACAATTACGGCAGATGTCTATTGTCAGCAACTGCAAACCATGATGGAAAAGCTAGCTGCTAAACAACCGAAGCTGGTTAATCGCTGTAGGCCACTGCTGCTTCATGATAACGCTAGACCACATACTGCACAACAGACGGCTACCAAATTAGATTAGCTTCAATTTGAATGTCTAAGACATCCGTACTCTCCTGACCTTGCCCCAACAGATTACCATTTTTTTCTAAATTTGGATAACTTCCTGCAAAGGAAAAAATTCAACTCCGATGGGGCAGTCCAAACCGCCTTCAAAGATTTTATTGATTCCCATCCTAATGGTTTTTATATTAAATGGATCGATGAACTACCTATAAGATGGCAAAAGTGCATAGATAGCAATGGTACATACTTTGATTAAATAAATATATTATAACAAAAAAAATCGGCTTTATGTTTCTCCTATACTAAACGTCAATTTCATATGTAAGGACCTAATATATATATGATATATAATACTATGATATATTCTCTATTATGTTACTTTAAACACTTTATTACCTATTTACTATGTTTTGAACCTACACAATATTGTATTATATTATATAAATTATGCCTGTCTCAACACACATATTTCTAGTGAGACAGGCACCGTTCAAACAAAATTTTATACTTTAAAATAAATAAATAAATAATTAAATAAATAAATAAATAATTAAATAAATAAATAAATGAATAAATAAATAAATACATACATAAATAAAAAAATAAAAATACATAAATAAATAAATAACTAAATATATAAATAAATAAAAATAGAAATAAATAAATAAACTAATAATATATAAATAAATAAATAAACTAATAATAAATAAACAAACAAATAAACAAATAAATAAATAAATCTAAAGTGTTAGCATTATGATAATTATTTTTGAAGGCTTAGTGATACAAATAATTTTTTTTAAGGCGTTTGACAAAATGTAGACTCCCAAAAGGCTGTGCGGGAGATTTCGCAAGTCTGTCTGCCTTCTCGGTCTCCGGGCCGCTCCGCAGCGAGCACTTCCGCGCCGAAAAATTAAGGGTAGGGAATTAATTAAAAGTTAACATCGTGATTTACGTTTCAATTTTTAGTGGCCGTAACTCTTTCCGTGCCGGCACTTTATCGATGCAAAAATGCGACGCGACCCTCGCGGGGGGCGGGGGTGGTTCATTTACTTCTCGGAGGCCGCGCTTAATGATTCGCGAAAAATCCGCACAAATATTTGATTAAACAAGTAGATTATCAGCGCCAACAGCCGGGGGTTGATTTATAAGGGAAGGAAGTTGCGATATCTCTGCGGTCGATTTTATAAATGTTTTAAACTTTAAGGCGTTACTTAAGAGGGCGCTGGTAGTTTTTGAGTAAGATGATGATACAGTATTTTCTCTGCACACTAATAATATTTATAGATTCTTGATTAAATAATGGAAAATCTGATTTTTTTTAAATAGAGATGCGAACACGAAATGCGTTTCGCATCAATATTCTTACTATATTCTTCTAAACGCTCATGCTGTGAGAATAGCAATGGCTACTAGGCGAGCGTAACGACCATTACAACAAGCTACTCTTGCAACGACAATACACTCAAACGGAGCGCTGTGACGTTATGAAATTTGCGCAGTAAATTTTTTGTCTGGATATTATAGATCATCGCGACTATAACTAGCTCCCTACGATATTTTCATTGTCAGCAATAGTGATTTCAAATGTCCTTTAAACGCTTAAAAATAAAGACAACGAGAATTTGTTTCGCGTTTTTTAATTTTTCAAAAAACAAAAGACTTAGACTAAATTAATTAAAACAAAAACTAGAACTTTAACAACAACAACAGCAAAAAGGGTTCCACCAATATTTTTTACAGGCAGGTACTTTTTTATTATTTTAAAGGAAATATTTTGAAAATAAAGCAAAGTAATCGCATCATATCTATTTCCATGGAGCTCCTCTGCCGTGACTGAAATGCACTTTCCCTCGTTAATATTTATTCGAGACAGAAAATGAGGTCATGTACTTATTAACACATGAAATAATGCAGTTTTAAGGATCTAAAGTAAAACCAACTACTTAGAGCGCTTCTGTTAAGTAAATAATTATATTTTATGGAGCTGTAGATAGTTTAACAGCCGCTATGTATTATATTGTATGTCAAGGACAGAGTAAAGGTCCGGGTTTTCACTCCTCACCAGGTCTGTACAGTTCCTCTCGTGGCTACGTAAGTAACCATTCCTAGTTTCCTTCGTTTGTCGCGAGGTTATAGTCCCACACTTAGTCTTCAAAGACTATCGGAGTTGCAATGTGCTATAGTCGAAAGCACTGGAGAACTCGGCAGGTAGGAGAGGCAACTTGATTCCCGGTAAAGTTAGGATGGAAGCATTAGTGCGACTTGCTGTCTAGGGCATGAAGATACAGTTTGCTGATATTACTGAATCTTTTTACTGATCTTTCTGAAATGGCAATGTGCCGAGCACCATAAGCGAAGGAGTTATGAGTGGAGGCCTTCAGTTTTCTGGACTGACGACAGAATTGCAGATTTAATAGCAAAATGACATAATAAAGATTGCAGAGAGCAGACGGCTCAAATTTGCTTTTAGAGAAGAATCGTTGCTAGATGAGGTAAACGATTGTGACTTATTTATTTTTCTGGTTTGTATCTTCTGAGGTATTATGCCGTGTTTAAACGATCCTTCTGGCCATTTTGGATCCCATTGCAGGGTCCATCATCAGGGCTGATGTGGATGATGATGGACCCCGACACGAAGACATAAATCAAAAGATTTGATATATGTCTTCGTGATTAAGTGGCCGTGAAAACCTAAGAACATTCTTAACTTATTTACTTGTTTGGTGATTTAAAAATACGTTGTATTTTATCAGTATGGCCTGATAAATAAAAAAAACAAATAACACTCAAAAAGACTTTCATACCTTCTTTTACATATTAAAAAAAATTTTCGTCTCTATGAGTCATTTATAATATTGTCACGTGTCGTGGCTGCAGGAGGAATTAATGAAAACGCTGGAATTTAATAATGGATTTATTAATTACTGATTAATTTATTATTCAAACATACAAAGTCACTTAACACTATTTGACTTAACGCATTATTTAAATTAAACTATTTCGTAAATTTATCACTCGTAAATATACACTTTATAATCGCTTTAACACTTTATTCACTAGAACGTTCCATCCAATTCCCGCACGTATTATTTCGCTTCGGTTTATTTCGCTACGTAAGTACTTTTCAGAGTACTCGCTGTCGAATTACCACTCGCTTGCCCCCACTGGCCTTCGCAACTCGCGGCTACGTTCACTTCCGTGCCGCTGTCAAGCGCGCCCAAAAACAACAACCATCCTTACTACCGTGTGCGGTCATATTATATTGGCTAATGCTGATATTGAACCTCCAGACGTTTCCAGTGTTTACGATAGCTTCTTCGTGGCTTCTAGGCTATTGTAGTTGTTTGTCGATGTTTCCCGTAAGCCCTAAAATACGCTAGGCCGTTCTGGAATCTTCGGTAGTGTTGTGATCATTTCAAACTTGACACGAGTGCGAGATTCTTTGTAGCCTTAATTAATTATGTTCCCTTGGGGATAAAATCCAGTATTGTGTTCTTGAAAATTTTTAACATACCCAAAATATTATTATTTTTTTTCAATTATCTTCCACTATTCACTACAGTCATTGCAGGCTACGGTGGCTATTTTTAAAAGATTGAATGACCGTAGTTTTATGTAATTTACAAAATCCATGGATTAATCAAAGTGGCTGAAGTAAAATCCATGGATTAATCAAAGTGGTTGCTATTGAGTTAAATTAATAATTATGTCTAACCAGAAGTTAGCTGTTAACTTTAAAAATAAAGTGTAATACTTGCTTTGTGAACCAGCGCCTAGGCAGGTTCTACAAAATGTAACTAAAATTAAGCATAACAAGGGTTCGTATATCGAACTCACACCGTCTCAATCAAGTTGATTGCGTCCTCGAAAGCCTTCAGCCATCAGGTTTAAGGGCTGTTCTCGAAAGTCCTCGAGAGTAAAGGACGTGAAGGGGGTAACTCGTTGTTGATTTTAAATTGGCAGCAACTTCAATCTAAGGGAAGGACGCTGGAGACATTGTTAGTGTTACCCTGTACTCGCTGCGCTGGGATTGTCGATTTGGAATCGGACAATAATAATTTCGGCTGTTAAAAAGCATATGCACTTATTTTGGTATTGCCACAATTGTTTTGATATTTCTAGTTCAATAAAATGAGCTTATCATTAAGTATTAATATATTTGTAACGGAGAAAAGATAACATTTATGAGAATGTTAATGATATGATGAACATGATAGTTAGTCCTAGTGTGTAAGTACAAATTAGAAGAATACCGTAATACGTAATACATATATTTTTACCGTTGAGTAATTTGAGCACTAGAAAAATAATTAAATATTGTGTTGATAATTAAAAAATTACATTAGAAACAAAATTGGAATTCAAGTTAGGTATACGTACAATATTAATGGATAATAAACTATTTTCTTTTAGATTCATGTATTCTTGTGTTTGTTTCTACTACTAAATTACTCGTTTTATCCTGCTTTTATATTTATTTTTACTTTTATAATTCTTTACTATCATAATTTTTAAGTCAGAATAACTACCACAGAACAGGTTTTACCTAGCGTGGAGTTATTAATAATTTATGTTAAACATATGTAAATAAACAATAAACAATAAAAAAATTACGAATTAACCATTAATAATTTCACTCATGTAAGTAACATACAGCATTTTTAATTTTTTTCATGAATTCAATTAGCCCTATCAAAAATGTACAAGATGTAACAGCCATAGTAATATTACATAGAAATTAGTCATCTCAAACAGTTTTAAAGTAGTAATCCTCGGTGACTGCATTAAAAAGTTTTTTTTTTAAATATTCCCTGTTAAGTTTAATGAGTTTAATAAAGTTAAGTGAAAGAAGAACCGTTTCGGATTCAATATGCCTTTTTAAAATTCTGCCTAATTATTTTCACAGCCCTGAACTATTGCAATAATAGATATTTGGAATGCTACCTTGCACAGTTACAAAAATGTCCTAACTAGCATTTTTGTTTATAGCAGGGTTAAGGCAGAAATATAACAAATATCTATTTTGGCGTATTCATTGCCTAGATGTTGTATTCTGGGCATTGGCGAGTTCCTTTGTGAAATGGTCGCAGATTGTTACAGTAGTACGGTAGTACTGTTCTAGTATTACTAGCAGGTACATGAATGTTTATTAATTGCAATAGGTCAGGGCTGTTAAAATAATTACACAGAATTTTTAAAAGGCATATTGGCTTTGAAACGGTTCTTCTTTCACTTAACTTTAATAAACTCATCAAATTTAACAGGGAATATTTTAAATATATATATATATATGTCAAGGCATACCTATCTCAAATTCAGTTTTATATTAGTAATCCTCGGTGACCGCATTCAAAAGTTTTTAATATATTTTTTTAATATTGCTATCTTTGCTTTTATACCCCCTCCTCCCATATGGAGTAATAATAGTAGAATATAATTATTGATAATCAATAATATAAAAAATACGTATTTTTATGTTAATTAGATTGTTTCCATTTTTTCGTTTGTTAAAAAATCCCTTTCACGGGCATTCATTCGCGAACAATTAAATCCGCCGTCGGTCCCAAATGATTTCATTTGTCTGTGTTAATTAAATTGAAAAAAGGGCGTACAAAAATCACAAGACGTATTTGAAAACCCTTTGATAATCAGAAAAAAAGTTTTGTATAAATAATAATTCCGTAGCAAATTTGTCATTTCGAAATGTCACCGAAGGGTGAAATACCCCCGCGCCCGACGGCAAAAAATATAATTAAAGGCAAACAATCCATTCGTAAGCCCCCCTTCCGAGAATCGAGAAATATGTTTCTCTACGATTAATAATTAAAAAATAATAAGAAAAAATGATGTCGTAAAAGAAAGCCACCCTCAACCCTTTTCGCCCCCAGCCACCCCAAACGTCATAACTCACCCCAATATTATGACCTGTTTTGATTTGACATGAATCGGGGATTTTTTTTCAGCGTTATTGAATTATTTTTAAAGAACTGATTCGTTTTTATGGCACAATAATATCGACTGCCCTGAAATACCCTGACAAGCTTTATTACTCCTGTTCGTCGTTCATCACCTCTTTTCCGCATAAATAATTATAAAACTTATGCCGCGTTCAATTCGCCTATAAATCATGCCATAAACAGTTTAAAAATTGTGAAAACAAGCTAGATATCATTTACGGTAATATAGTGTATTTCAATAATAATCTGTATTATAATTAGTTTTCTTATTTAGTTTTTCTCTTAAATCCTACAGAAACTAAAATTCATCCTAACATATTTACAAATAAATACACCATCCAAGTGGGTTATAAATAATGTATTTTACAATATGCCATGTTTATACATACAGATTATTAATTGTGGGGTGTAAAAGCAAAGGCAGCTATATCAAAAAAAATAAATGATGCTGTCATCGAGGATTTTATAGGAAACAGCCTATAAATTTATAGAAAACATAATTTTGGAAGGGACAGATACTTAAAATCTAGAATTCAATACATTTTTAATTAATTATCCTCAGTGACTGCATTCAAAACATTGTTTTAATTTTTTGGATATTGCTGCCTTTGATTTTACACCCCACAATTATCTTAAATTTGAAATATGTCTTTGATATTGTGTGGTGCATGTTATTGGTGCAGGATTGTGTAATTTATAAGTTTGTAATTTCAAAAGTTTCTATGCGTGCATTGTATTGCATCAATAAATATAAAATAAAATTGTATATAAATTTTTTTAACAGGAGTACACCTGTAAAATCAGTTGCGGTTGCATGTTCACAATTCACAAAACGCTTATATATAATTAATTAATTAATTAATTAGAAATGTAAAATTGGTGAAGAATACCCCCGTCACTTCTCCGCACCCGCGAGTGTTGCATGAACGGTACAAATTCACACTCAGTCAACTTCGGGACGTAGATTATGTAGCGCAAGTTTGATCAAATGAAACACGTGTTAAATCTGAACGTATATCTGCCAAGATCCACCGAACTCAGACGTCATAATATCCAAACCTTCCAACTATAGAGTAGGAAAATCTGCAGAAAATATTTCAGTTTGATACTATAACGTAAGTCTAGCGGTCGCTGGCTCCTACTGTATAATGAACTCATTGTAGTAAAGAATATGAAAATATTTTTTTTTAACACCTGCTCAAAGATACGCATAATTTTTTTTCTTTCAAGAACGTTCAGTGCAACAGGAACGTCTCTTTTATTCTCAATTTTTTAAATTTTTTTTTATATGTTGTGAACATGTCGTAGTACATAGTTTCATGAAAACAAAAATATATTCATAAAATAATAACGTTTTACTCGCCATAAAGGAGCTGACGCTCGTGTTTATGGGAGGAGTAAATTCACATCATATTATTTAATTTATAATAAAGGTGTTAAAAATATAAAGAAACAAATTTAATAAACGAAAAATATCAAGAAAGAAATAAATATATATAAGCTCATGGAAATTTCAAGAAATTTTTTTTGGTTAAATTATTTAAGTTCATTTTTAATTGACGTAAGTTCTTTATTTTAATTTTATTTTATCAGGTAATGAATCTAAAATGTTAAGCTGCGCTTTTTTTATATTAGAGTATTTTTAGATTAAGGAATGCTATTGTGGACCTAGAAGTTACAGAATCCATTTTAAAATTTTCATTAAAAATTTGTATTATGATACTTTTTCAAGAGTAGGCACAAAAAATCTTTGAATGATGTTTTAACATCTTGATGATGGTCCAGTAACCAGCGAGTATGTGGAGTTATCTGGTCTATTCTGTCATGTGTTTCTGAATTTTCCGTTCCACGTTTCTGATCCTGCAATAGGAAAAAGGAGCAAGAGGTTAGATGGAAAAAGTTGTTACTTTTTTATTTCTGGTCACGGTGAAAAAAACTCGTGTAAACCGACCATCTTGCCAACTTGTCAAATACAAACACATCGATGGGCACGCAAGTATGTGTGGGATATCAAGTGCGTAAAGACAGCCGATAAACAGAGACAGACGAACAATGGAGGCCATTTTTGTTTAACCCTTTCCCCATTGTGAGGAAATAATGAGAAAATAAATTATTTAAAATTGGAGTTTGCCGAACGGGGTGGCCGCAAGGGGTTGAGGCTGGGGGGTGGACGAAAGAAAAAAAGGAAACTGTAAAAAAGAGAAGATCGCTTTAGGTGACACAGGTGCGGATCGGCGATTCTGTGTATTAATAATAACTAATTAGGGACAGCGCGGAGAAGATTAATCTTTGATTCGTGTGCTTTATCGATATAGCTCAACGTACAAAGCAAAGAGATTCCAAATGCTTAGGCACGGTTTGGGTGACGTTATACAGGACAGAAGTTGGAAGAACCTAACGATAATGAGACTCTTACAGTTGATGATGATAGTAAGTTAGAATAAAAGCGGGGAGAAGAAAAAGATTGACATTACCTCGTCCGTCCTATTCTCCAGATTTGACCCTACTATCATGAAAAAATGGCTTGGCTAAAAATTCCAGATTTGGCCATACTATCATAAAAAAAATTGTTTGGCTAAAAGTTTCAGATTAGGCCTTAATGTCATGAAAAAATTGTTTTACTAAAAGCTTCAGATGTTGCCCTACTATCATGGAAAAATGACTTGGTTGAAAGCAGATCAAAAGAGGAAGTCACCACTGTTCTGAGGCCTATTTTGTTGAGTTCCACCAATATCTTATGAGTGAATGAATCGACATGAAAGAAGTCAACGTTGACTATGTTTAAATGCGTTTTCTTCCCTACCAGAGTCACATATCATGCAACTCTCGATTTACATCTTATACCCCTGATTCTTCGAGTGAGGTTGGTACTGTGGTGATGATGTATATGATGCAAAAAGCATCTACGAATGCCCAGCGGGTACCAAACACTCGCGTCGACGGAGATTCACGCAGATTGTTTGTTCATTTTTTCAATGGCCTTGACTCGTCAATGGCATTACAACGTATACTCCAAGACATCGAGTATTTAAATAAATTAAAGGATCGAGTCCAAACATTTAGCAAAATGTTGACTGCAACAAATTGTCAAGTTGGTGACATGCGTGTATGTTTTAGAACGTTAAAATGAAATACAACATACAAAAATCTTGGTGATATTGACATTATAGGAAAGATAACTCTATGCCATTAGTGTTTAAATATGATTAAAATACCACGATTTTTGAGATTTGCATATTTGCACAATTTGCAACGTTATTCTTGCTCAAGTCTATTCAAAGTGAGATGGAAAACCATACTGAGCACAAGTCAGCTATCAAATGTCTATATTTAAACACTGATGGAATAAAATTATCTTTACAACAAAGCCAATACCATGGTCATTAGTCATTACCATGATTTTTATGTATTTTATTTAATTTTAAGTTTTATACTTGAGCCCTTGCCCGGAATAACGTTGTATCCAACACAAATGTCAATTTTGAGTTATTGATGCAGTTATGTAGGGTATGTTACTATGCATCGTTTAAGGTAGATAATATGTCAAGAAAAAAATATTTAGGCTTCTGGCTGAATTTTAAAGTTATCGGTCTGTGGAAAAACGTTGTACATTGTTTCTCAAAATGGCGTCGCCGCGCGTCAATATCGTGGAGCGTGGTTTAATTCACATGAATAAAGGGAGAAAACGAATATCTAATGTTTTAAACTGGAAAGATATCAAAGCCAATAAGTTGAAGGATGCAGGAAAGGAATGTTTATCCAGAAAAAATATTATCAAACCTGCAATTGACCCGCCGGAACATGTTTGTGGAATAACGTTGTATACGATTTGGTAGTTCTGATTGATATTGTAATTTCATATGTGACAATATTATTTTGTCGAACGTTAACCGATTTTACTCAATTGATTTATCCATATTGATATTTGAAATGGTTTTTGATAATAATGCTGGAATTATAGTGCTCTTTATATCGTAACTTAAAATAATACCGATACAAAAGTTTATTTAATTCCTCGTTCTTTTTCGTAGGGTCGTATTTGAGACAAAAATGTTTAAATCCTGGATGTTTTCTCCATTTTAATATCAATATAAATATTCAATCAGAATTCAGGTTACTGAATTACAATAAAAGAAGTAATCATAAGAAATTGAATGTCCGACGCCATATTCAGCAAACAGACGGAGATAGGTAATAGTTTGTACGAGAGACTTATCATTCTGTAAAAGCTCTTTACCTACTGATGATTCCATCACAATCAGAGCTAGAATCTTCCACAAAGAATTAGAATCATGGACCTCATATAGCCTTCTACCAACTCTTTGTGGAAGAAGGGGAAGATTAGCTACCGTATGGGAAAAAATCATGCAGTTAGGGAGCCTGGAACTAACTTTAATGAATTCCAATCCACTGCCAATAAGGCTGCTAAGCTCAAGGACCTCGATGACATTTGTGAATTCATGTTAGATGAGCATGCTGCTTTTAAAAAGCATTACTAAGTAAAGCAGAATAAATAAAAAACGTTTTGCGGAATAACGTTGTTTGTGAAAAATTCTTATACAACGTTTTTCCACTGATTCAGCATGTTTTTATGCAATAGATTCAAATTTAATTGCCTTTTTTCCCTATTTTATATTGAGATTAGTTAAGAATTATATGTTTGTTATATTTAAAATATAAAATGTAATAAATTGTAACTGGTTTCATTTTTTCAATTTTTCTCGGAATGAGAGTATTGTTGGATACAACGTTATTCCGGGCAAGGGCTCACTTCTAAAAAAATGCCCCTTATTTATATTTTTTTTGAAAACGTGACGTTTTATTTTTAATCTCCGCGTCCGGCCCTGGTAATGCCGAGCAAATATCACAAGGGAGCATAAAAGCGGAAAAAGTGAAAGAAAAAATAAAATAAAAGACAAATAAATTAATATTCCGTCATACTAAGAAATGGAAAATTACAATTGGGCGCAGAATCAACCCCCTCCCCCGCGCCCGCCGCCCCGGGCCGCCCGGGGGAGGAAGTGTGTTGGAGCAGATTTGTTTTATTGTTTTTATGGGAATTTTATGGATTGCTTTTTTTGTTAATAATGGCCAAGTGTACAGTCGTAAAGAACGAAGCCTTTCGGAGAATACGCCAAATTTGGGAGATATTTTTTATTGCGGATGTATTAAGATTTTTGAATATTTGTTTCGAGACACTTTGAACTTCCGCGTTTTTTAACAGACATTTAACAGATATATAATCTCTATGCAGTCGTTGAACTATTGACAATAATGACAAGTATTGCAATCGCGAAGATATTTATAAAATATAAAAATGTAAAAATATCAAATAGTTTTCTTTTAAATTTATTTTCACGTAGTTACTTTATTATTTTTCATTTTCCATATATAACTTTTTAATATTTCTATTATCTATACTTCGATTTTTAAATTTAATTTTGTTATTATATATTTGTTATCCTGACGAAGAAGCCAGGCTTTGAAACATGTTAAATTTTTTTGAATAAAAAAAGTGGTATATACGAAGTTTATTTCTATAAATTATAATTATAATGTCACCACAAAATAATTTTGGTGTGTTTGAAGAAGAAGTATCTTACAAAGTGCTAAGCAAAACTCAATGTGAGATACTTGACATTATTTTTTTTTGAAAATATTTTTATGTGTGTTTTGATAATATACAAAGTGTCACGAGTCGTGGCTGCAGGAGGCAAATTAAAACAATGGAAAATAATTAGCGGTTTACTATTAAAATTAACGCTATTCTTTAATCTACACTTTTTCTTAATATATCACTAATCATACTTTCACACTGAACAACCTGTCAAAATAGAACTCCCGCGCCGCGGCGTAATCCCGGTATTTATATATACTCAACCGCTGAATTTTCGAACCACCTCTATTATTCTAGGAGTAGGTTTCCGTCGCTTCTAGGCTGTTCCAGGTATTTGCAGACGCTTATCGAATGCTGTAGATTACTGTAGACCGTTCTCGATCCTTCTATATTGTTATTCCAAGTGACGTATTACCAGGTATTCGGAGAGTGCGTAAATTCTTTTTAGCATCTCGTTACAATATTAAAACATACATTTTATTATTTTTTTCATTTTTGGGTTTGTTCTCAAAACAAAACTTCTTAAATCTATACTGGTCTATAAAAGGAATCAAAAAATGCAAAAAAGACTCGCCAGCTTTTTAAACCGACGGTACCTACATATTTTTTTGTTCCTTTGGACACTTATTTTAGTGTTAAAAATATGTCTTTCCGTTTAAGAATCTGACTACAATCCATTTTATACAATTTTAAGAGTAAACACGTTGTTACAGAGGATTATTTTTTGGAACATTAAGAGATATACAACAAACCAACCATCTGGGGTGTAAGCAGACAGCATAGAACGCCACACTCTTCTGTTATTGACTTATGAGTATTATCCACTTTCATGTATATTCTCATGCACGCTATTCAGTTATTTAAGCTTCTAAGAGATTCATCCTCTAATAATTGATTTATCTGGTCTTGCCAGGTCTTCCGCCTACGCCCTCTGTCTCTGCTGCCTTCAGCACTCGCCTCATAATTTTTTTTTATCATCCTTTCCTCACTCATCCGTTCCACATGGCCAAACAATCTCAACGATCATTTCTTTATTATATGAATCTATTACGTTACACCAAAATTACATTCAATTCGTTTATTCTCTACTCTACCGTAAAAAATTTCCAATAATAAAAATAATAAAATACAAAATGATACGCATTGTGTAGATATACAAAATTGGGCCCAATTCGATCATGTCGCGAAAAAAGGTCCACGACATTTAGTCCAAAGACAAAATGCCCGCGATAGAAATCTCATGCTATATTCAATTACCATAAATTAGCTTTCAAAATGTTATTTTTATGAAAGAGCCTTAAATGAATTGATAATGCAGAAGAAATCATTGAACTTTTTTACAAATTCTTAATTATGTACCCGATCAAATCAATGGATGAAAATATTACCTATAACCCTTCGGGAATTACAACATGAAATACATATTATATTAGGAAAAGTAAAGTGAGGCCAAAATATCTAACTCATAAAAAACATGTTTTATTATACTGTCACAGTCTGCCGTCTGCAGTAAAAAATGCCGGAACGTTGGTTCGCGTCTTTGCTAAGCCCTAGCATATATTTAAAGCATATTTTTGGCACTCCACGGAGAGGTAGACATTGCCACATGCGTGAAGCAGCCATTTCGGGTTTGCTGACCCGGTGTTCAAGCTCCATCTCCGGCCGTTTAATTTGTTTATGAAAACATAGTTATCATTTTTTAATAATTTTTTTAAACATATGTAATAAAAAGTTAGTATTTAATACTTACCCTCTTTCGGGCAATCTCAGTTTATTTATTTTTTAGTAAATTAACATTAAATACAGTAAATTTTTATATTGTAAACGAATTAAAGGAACCTAATTAAAATATATTACAACAAAAAATTTAAAAAGTTATTGAAAATCAACAAAGGAATATTCGCTCGATTTAGCAAGCCATGTATACTGAGGTCGCAACTTTTTTGGTGTTTCCTTCTATATATAAATTACGTTAACATTTCTTTTTCACCATACACAGTGACAAACCCAATTGTATACATCAAGAGCGCAGTGGAAAGGTCATATCTAATAATTTCGTCCGTTGATTTGATCGGCAATTTTTTTAAAGAATTTACGAAAGAGTATTATCAGTATATTATGTATATTCAGTAATTTAATTGAAACACTTTTATAAAGAAAAAATTTTGATATTTCATTTGTTGTGATGTTGTTGGATGTAATGTCGCGTGGGTCATTGATCGCGTGGGCCTTTTGTCGCGTGGACTGCAATAGTTTTTAATAAAGACAAAACGCACAACTTTTAAATCAAAAAAACACAATGTTGCTAAACATTTTTACCACGCTCAGTATAGAATTACGTAATTTATTTCTCGCGCCATTTGGAAATACTGGGAAGCTTGCAGAAAGCATTATTTCAGCAGGTCCTAGACTTTAACAATGGCGTATGTTAACAATAGTACTTAACTCTTAATCCTTGAATTCCAGCCTTGCAAGGGTCGCTCGCCACCCCCTATAGACACTTGTCCAAACTAAATCGCAACCCTTTTTAATATTTTTTCTTTCCCTTGTGAATATATTTGTTTCAAGTCTGTTGGATTAGTGGTAAAAGACAATGGAATTGTCTAAGTTTCCGGGGCTTATTTAAATACTCACTATTTTACATGATTTTAATTCAATTTGATTTTCTGTCAGCGAGGAATCTTGTAATCAATATTTGACCCACTTTCCATCTATCAATCGCTCATAAATTTGGCAGAAAAACGTATTCTTGATAACAATATAAAAATCAGTTGAACTATTAAAAAATGGATTTAAAATGCAGACGAATTATTTTATCGTAAATTGTGCATGCTGGTAATATCCGTCAATTTGTATTATTTTAAATAATTACATCGTAAGACACAATTAAGCAATGGATATTAGTTTTTTTTTACATCACTTTTTTAATATTTAGACAAAAGTTATTTTTGTAAACTGTTTATTTCTTTATTTTAGCGAGTTAATTCCTGAATTCACATATCGACGGTCCCTACGTAAACTCGAACTTCTACCAAAAATTCATATTTGACTATTTTGTACTTCTTCTTTTTCTTCTTCTCTGCAGTACAAAAGTCATAATCTGACTACGTCTGCATACTAGATTCTGGTGAGGTATTTTATATATTTATAAGTATAATTAATTTCACTAGTACGCCCGTGCACACTTTTACTTGTAGGTGCTAGCTAGTCCATAAATTAATCATTTTATATATACTTAAAGATGTGTACTTTAAATCACTTAGCTAATTAATGTAAAAAGACAAAATAAATATATTAGTTATTTATCATAAAATCAGTTTCTTAGATGCGATAAGGTTGACAATAAAATGTTGTGCTCTACCAATTAACCTCTGTCCATTTTTCATCTTCGGCAAGACGCTCATCCATTATTGAAGCTTTTTACAGAAACATCTTGATGTGTTTTTCGGTGAAATTTTAGATGCCATCCTCTTGTTGAATCATTTCAAAAGACTAAACTTCTAATCGCATTGCCTACCTGGTAAAATATATAATATGTGGGGTATAAAAGCAAAGGCAGCAATATATAAAAAAAGAATAATTTACAATGTATTGAATAGATTTTATAGGAAACATTGCCTCTAAATTTATAGAAAACATGATTTTGGAAGGGAATCCAGTAGGGAATCTCTGGAATAAAATCTATAATTCAATACATTTAAAATACGTAGTCCTCGGTAACCGCACTCAAAACCTTTTTTTAATATTTTGGATATTGCTGCCTCTACTTATATACCCCACATATATCATGCATTTAACAATCAATCATTTGGTCGATACCTTCTAGCATTAAAGTTAAAAATTAAAAAAATATATATATGTAAAGTATTGTTATATGTTAGTTTGTTGTTGTGATATACCTATGTTAAAATTTACTATATTGTAAAAAATGATACTTAGGTATAAATATATTGTGCATATTAACTATTATTCCTGACATATCGACAGTCTACGAATACCGTCGAATCTGTTAAAATTCGACATTCGTTTTACACTCTTAAACTATCCAATATACATTTTAAGATAGTGAAACGAAAATTGAATTTATGCAAATTCGACTATATAGTTAGGGATTGTCAATATATGAGTGGGAAAAATATTTGAATGCTTTTTTTTTTAAATAGAGATGAGAACACGGAATACGTGTCACATCAATATTCTTACTATTTAAAAACTAAGCTAATCGTTTGTGCTATGAAAACAAGACTAACTTGCTAGTCTGGAGTGTCTTAACCACAAGACCAACAAGCCACTCTTTAAATAAGATAACGGCGATTAATTATTAAAGGCTTAGGTTAAACTAAAAGTGATTTTAAATTCAGATTGCACGACTTCTCTGCCAAGGGAAAGAAGAGGAAAAATAAAGAAATTGAACTTGTAAAAGAATTATTAATAAATCGACACAGAAAGGGAGTGATGATGTCCGCCAAGACGCAGCAACCCTTTATTTAAAAAACTGTAAGTAATAAAAAGAACCTGGTTTAATCCCCGACAGATAAGGCGTCAGGAGTCTAGGGGCGGAGGCGGGGGGTGGGTCTCAATACGGGTGGGTTTTAAGCCTCAATAAATACGATTACGCACTCGTGTTACATTAATAACCCTTTGTCTGGGAGAAAAATAAAGAAGGGGGTGCAGTGCCGGATAAGGGTTGGTGCGGATGCAGCTTAGGCGAGAGGACAGTAAAACGCTACCCTTCAATTCTGCTGTTTTGTTTTATTAACACAATTAGCGCAAAACTGCGAATTCTTAAAATTTAATTAATTTTTATGCATCCAAACTAAATTTTACCTTGTTGTACTTCTTAAGTACACAGTATTTAAAACATCATAGCTATCTTCTGTGTATAGTTTTCTGGGATATTCTGCCGTATATATGTGACCTCTCTTGCCGACGTTTCTTCGGATCCCATTGCAGGGTCCATCATCAGTGCTGATGTACCCTGGATGGATCCTGCAATGGGATCCGAAACGTCGGTCAGAGAGGTCACATATACACGGCAGAATACCCCAGAAAACTATACACAGAAGATTCTGAACGGCCGTGAAAACCTAACGACATTTTTATTCTTAACTATCAATGTATAATTGTATAATTTTATATTTAGTGTTATTTTTATTACCCTGATGGATGATATTATTCGTTTGGTATTATAAATAAACTAAAATGATAAGAAAAAACGATAAATTTATATTTTATAATCAATATGTACTTGATAAGGGTAGGATATTGTCACGAGATGGTAGAATCACAAAGAATTGCACGAATCAATTTTTGTATTCTTTTTTGCAGCAAAGTACACTGTACGCATTTAAAAGTAAAAAATTTAATTGGAATTTTCTGCGAAGGACTGGAATTACTCAATAAATTCTGGAAACATTGTTTCGCGACATAAGAAGTTAGTATTTTGTGACTAAATATATATATTGTAACAATATGGTAGTTTAACAAAAATAGAGATGCGAAGACGGAATACGTGCCTCATCAATATTCTTACTAATCTCAAACTAAGCCGAAAGTCAGTGCTATGAAAATAGGACTAACTTTCTGGGCGAGTATCATGACCACTACACCAACAAACTACTCATTACTCACTAACAATGGAAATGTTAAACAAGTACTAAAAATGTGTAGAACGGTCTCGAGTATTCTAAAACCAACGTGTTTTATATAAAAGGCGAAGCGAGTGCCGCGCGGGACAGTCATTGTTTGACGTTTGACGAGTGGGACATTACCAGCGATAAAACCACCGAAGCAGTATGGCCAGTGCGTATTTACCGAGTGGCATATATTGCACTTACGTGCGAAATTGAGCGGAATATTCTGGAAAGTGATCGATGCGATAGAAACAGCATAATAAAAAGTGTAAAACATACGAGTGACTAGAGATAATTAGTGCGCATTAAAGAGATGGACCAAAAGTATGTGAAATATTCAAGAAACATAAATTTTCTTAAATTCAGTCACTTTAGTGGCTAAGGGAATATCTAAAATAAAACTTGAATTAAATCTGAGTATTTCATTTGTCTCCCATAACCACGTTATGTGTCAATATTATAATAATATAATACAATAATTTCAAATAACTCCTGGATCGACCACTTTATCAATGATACACTTAACATACCAATTGAGATTTAGAGATACACTTAACACACCAAAATTTAATTTTACCACAACCCAAAATCATTTTAGTTTTCTTGGTATTATATTCTTTAATAATCTCCACTTAACAATCATAAAAATAACAGATCAGAACAAAATTAGAATTTAAACCAAAAAACATGTATATAAACACCTACTAGATTCATGATATGATCATAAAACTGTTTGAAAATGTCAGTTTCATTAAAAATTGCACTTTCCACCCCAACCATTATCATCAAATAAAAACAGAATTTAAGGCTACTACTACTTCTTACTAATATAATATTTGTTTATATATATGTATTCAATCATTGTTATACACCCAATTCCACTTTGTACTACTTAGATTATTTCATATTTAAACTCTATACCTTCTCTATACACGAGTCTCTGACTTTCTTAGAGATAGTAAAATAAATTGTCCCCTTATTTTAAATTATATTAATTTATGTAAAAAAGTAACGCATAAAAACAAAGTTTTTATTTTATCTACTCCCTTTCTCATTTATTAGTTGAAACATTTTTTTCACTTAACCTACGCGTTGAGCTTCGGTCGGGCGACGCTACGAAAGGGAGTAATAAAAAATTTCCCAAAATTCAAAATTATACTTTAATCAGGTTTCGCGTCTACCAGACGCGTTGAAATATTTTCATACAATAAGTTCATGAAAAGTTCAAAAAACATTCATATAATAAGTGCATGAAAAAACATTCAAAATTTGAAAAATCCAAAATTTTATTAATTTTTTTTAACGAAAATTTGATATATCTTGTTGATCATCGCCACGAATCTGCTTGCAAAGTTTCAGCTTGATTGGATCACGGGAAAAGGGTTAAAAATTGATCCAAATTTTTTCGTCAGATAAGCAGACAAGACGACAAGTAGACAAGCAGACGCCACGAGTTAATATAAAGGGAGTAAAAAGAACAAATGGATAACTTAAAAAAAATGCAGTGGTACCTACTTAGATGCACGAATAACTATCAAATGAAGGAACTTTGATGCCAAAACACGTTAGAGTAAGTATTGAAAAGGTTCTATTTTCTGATGATGGATTTTAGCCCCCTGCGAATTCGTCCCTCGATGATGTCCAGCCCGAGAGGTCTCCGCGGGGCGGAGCGCGCACACAGGGAAGAAAAAATAAATGACAAGGGAATGTTTTTAATCCGCGAGCCTTTACACCCCTCGCCCCTTGTTTGCGATGCGTTATTTAAGGCAAATTTATCGGGGGTGGGCCGTATTTAATTCCTCCCCCAGAGGACGGGACGCGCAAACATTTTTGCGTGATGTCCGCCCTTTATGATTGCATTTTTTTATATTTTGAGAAATCGCCGGGCCCTAACGCGGGTGCGGAGGTATAAATGTAAAATTTTACATCTTGGGAGTTTGATATAATTTATAATAATGTAGGTATATGCATGTTTATTTTACAAGTCATCCTAACGATAAGTTCATCATTAGACGTTTTGCTTGTCTTTTTTTTAAATATACAATTAATATTCATATCATGGTGGTATATTCAAACTAAGCTTAATGCTAACGAGGGGTAAAAAAAACAAAACCGTCGCTATTCCAACGAATATAGAGTAATATAGAATTTTGCGTTTTGGAGATTTGATGTCATTATTTCATAAGTCATTATAGGGATTAGCCCGTTACGAGACGTTGTGCCTATTTTTTTGAAAAATAAAATAAATATTCTTACTATTTTCAAACTAAGCGTAACGCTTGTGCTATAGGCCCAAATTGGTCTATTAGCAAGTGTCTTCACCAATCCACCGAACGACTTTGCTGACAATTGACGAGTTTGAAAATATTATCTGGCAAATAATACCAGTTTTATATTTGAGTAGCTATAACCCGTCAATATGACATACTATCCTTTTATATGTACCTATTTATTTATTAGAGGCTATGAGAATAGCGCTATCTAGAGTAGGGTGGCGTCATGGTAAGGTCAGTGATGGACAATATTAAATGGAAAATTATGCCTTTTGCTTCATATACCTACCTCATTAAAATTTGAGCCATTGTTACAAAGAGAATTATGTATTTTGATTAATGATCAATATAATGATAAATGCTTTATTCTAATGGAAGCACTTAATAGTTTTTATTTTCATAAAAATGAAATATTAAAAAAAACTAAATGTTAAAAAAAATTAAATTCGGGGTATTTTATTAAAAAAGCAAAACCAATGATTTCATTTTATTTTATATAAAATTTGAAATTTAAGTAGGTCTCGTTTTTTTTGTCTTGGGATATTATTAAGATATTGATGACCTAAAATAAAGCGGGAAAGTTAGAGATATGACTGGAGTCTCGCTATTTGTCCCACTAAACAAGGATGTAATGTTCAGTTATGGGAAGTGAGATATTTACAAGAGAAATGCCAATATTTCTCGCCTATTTTGAAATTAACAATAGTTTCCTAAAACTCATAAATAGACATGACGCCACACTTTACGTCAGTTTGACGTTTCTAATGGATTATTTTATAACAAATTATCACATGTCTAATGAAAATATTTTCCATTTTTTTTCAAGACGATTGAAGAATTGAATCTAAGTTTTTAATATACAACAGCAATTTAGCTACCGCAAACGGTTGGCGACATTAGGTAGGATTATGTCTGGCATTAAGTAATACTATATTATGGTAAAAACCACATTAGTTAGCTTGTTTACAATGTCAATGATTTATGGCAGATCCGCCCATGAAACAAGGGGCATAAGTCATTTCTTGAATCACCGTTTCCAAGCGATCTCTCAGAAGTGGTCTCATTTGAATGTGATATTCTTGAAAATCCTCTGGTCCATACATCAAATACGTGATACCGATAACTCTTTAGGATAATTTCCAGGTAAGGCACATTTACAGTTAACCCTTTAGAGGCGAATGACAGTACGAAAAATATTTTCTGAATTGAAGAATTGGTAGCGAAACCGGTAGACGTAAAGTTATTCCAAGTGGTTAATATAAAGTTTTTAATTAATTTCAATTGATATATCCAATCATAAAGTAAGCGCTTTAAACATCAAAAATATATATGAAAAGTATGAATTTGAATATTATTTGTTGTACAATTTATTCAAATAAGTTTTTGAAAAAGAAACTACACACATTAGCTGAAATATTGACAATCCCTACGTATAATTTTGAATCTGAAAAAAAAACATCAAATTTTCTGTATATTTTCGGACAATGTTAAAAAAAGTTCAATTTTCGTTTTTAAAAAAAGTAAATATAAAGGAAAATTAACACAGATTTTGCAGCTGGTAATGATATCTTTATATTTTTTGAAGTGGAATATTTAGTAATATTCTTTTAAATGTACAGAGAAGACTGACCCACCACACACCCAGGGTCGTTCTATGAGCAACAGCTCCCATATCGGCCCTAAACTTTTGCCACTCATGTTCAGCATTTTTAAATGCTAAAGACGCCGAACTCACCGCCACTTTAGCATTAAAAAGCTAGCGTTCACACAAAACTTCTTCTCTGCCTCCAAGTTGCAGGGACAATAATTTGGATCATAAATTAAGAGGGAAAATTAACAAGATACATATACAAAATATGAATGCACAAAATATTTTTAATGTAGGTATATATGGGGTATAAGAGCAAAGCCATATCTAAAAAATTAAAAAAATATATTTTGAATGCAATCATCGAGGATTACTAATTTAAAATATATTGAATTTTAAATTTTATGTATCTTTCAAAATCATGTTTTCTATAAATTTGTAGGCTATTTTTCCTATGAAATCTCGAATTCAGTTCATTAGAAATTAGTAATCTTCGATGTTTGCATTAATTTTTTTTTGGATATTGCTGCATTTGCTTTTATACCCCACATATATGATATTCTTCCAAATGATTTAACATATACAATAGAATATGTCAGAAAATTATTATTTTAAATTTTTGAGGCCTTTTATTGACTAGCGCATATTTTAACAATATTTTTATATATAGGTGTTTTCTGAGAACACAATTACAAGATTTTGTCAAGAATTCTGTAATTCTGTTCCTAGAACAAACATAGAAAAATATTGTTAAAAATATAAATTAATTTTAATTAACGAGTTCGTAGTGCTGAGAGGGTTAGGCAAACGATGTGATAATATGTCATATGTTTCCAGGAAAATCCTTAACATTGTGCGCGCGGCGGTCGAATTGAATTACATATTATGTATGCACATTATTAAATTCAAAACGTACGAGATTTGTTTGCGATGATAACATTTGAATATATAATATTTCGTATCCAAGGCATTCATTTTGTTTTTAACATCGTGCGTGATGCCTTCTGGTAATGGCGAGGCTAATTGGAGCATCCTTTGGCGCCATGCTTGGACAAGACGAGGAATTTTGACGTCTCGTATTGACATTAAAATAACCCTTAACATGCAGCGCCAACGCTATGCACCTTGGGTGGAATTTATTTTATAATTAATAATTATATTTTTTCAAAAAGAGACAATTTTTTTGGTATACTCGTTACTCGTACATTGTATCCTGATGAAGGAATTATTGGCTCTGATGCTGATGATGTTGATATTTTTCAATATGTAAGTAGCGAAAAAAAGTACATTATTATTAATCTTTATTTTCTCCAATAATTTATTAAAAATATCAACATGTTTCGGGGCCAATGATCATTGGCCCCGAAATGTGGTCCAATAGTCATTCATCTTAATGGCCATTGGCCCCAAAACATGTTGGTATTTTCAACAAATTAGTGACAAAAGCAAAGACTATTCATGTGAATTATATGAATAATATCACAACCATGTTATTTAGTTCATATATAATATGAAATTATTTTATTAATAAAGAAAAATACATTATAAATAAAATAATTTAAGCTTTGTTCTAACCATACACTTGTATATTATACAAGTATTGTCTCTAAAAGTTCATTATGAATGAAGCCTTTACAAACATCAAAAAGGGTTGTTCACCCCTTCTCGTCGGCCGGAGGTTCGATAGGCATCTGTGACCGCGTGCGACATCAGGCCGCGCCTTTGTCGGAAACTGCAACGAGACGACATCTATGCGTACAATTTACAACTTTTTTCAAATCTTAACGACACGCCTTCATCTCGGATGCGGGGCGCATGACGTCACGCGCGTTTAGTCACGCTTTACAAATATGGATGCGTTATCAAGCTTTATTAAATTTGTTTCGAAATACACAAAAGGACTTTTCGCTTATCTGGACATCGAAGAGGAAGCTGGATGCTTTGAGACGTCGTGTAATTAAATGTTATCTTTTTGATATACACTAGAAAATTATTGCGGTTAAAAGTATTTTAATTGAGAGTTAAGTGGGTGGTCTTTGTAGGATGAATCTTAGTTGTAATGTTTTTTCTTGATTTTCTGTGACATATTTAAAAAAAATGTGAAATATGCCAGACCAAAATGATTTAAAAATTATCTATTCATCACATAATTCAACCATGTCGTTTTTCATGGGGGTAGCCAAAGGAGATTGTTATAATACCGTAACTCTTACCCCGAGAAAAATATTTCACCACAACCACGGGCACATTTTTTTGAACAACCATGTTAAGCTCATTTGGAATATACTCTATTCGGTAATGGTTTTACTTGGTTCATCTTATTTAATAGCCAGAAAAAAAATTAACCAACAAATTACAGATTTACATTATTTTTGTGTTAGCGTGTACTCTGTGCCATCTGGTAGCGGACTTTGTTGTATAGAGAATGAGTATTATGTTGATGTTCAACTACAAAGTCAATGACATAAATATAAATCAATAAGGCCCGAATTCAGATTATTTTAAGGTAAAGGTACACTTTCGGTAAGGTATTCGGGCCTAAGTGACACATATATTGATCAAATTTTGACGATAATATGGGCGTATTTGCTAAATAGTCTACCAGCAATAGAAAATCTCCAGTTCTGGTGGTAACTTTATTTTTTAAATATACGGAAATTTTCGGAATGCTTTTTTTTAAAATAATTATTTATTTTTTGTTCCTTTTACACAAATTACATTTATCATTTCAAATAACGGAAGAATTTGTTTTACTAACTCTATGAGTGTCAGAAAACTCGCATATAGAGAAAAAGTATTACAGGTACAAGGTATAAATTCATTATTATTATGTGTCTAATAGGTGTTTGCATATATGTTTTTTGGTTTCAATTTAAAAAAAAATCCAATCTGTTATTTTTCTTATCGTTTAGGGGAGATAATTAAAGAAGTTAATAACAAGAAAACTAAAATGATTTTGTGTAGTGGTTAAATTAAATTTTGATATATTATATTAAGTGTACCTCTAAATCTTGTAGATCGAATATCGCTTCTTGAGCTTAATGTATTTTTAATTAAAAAAATGTGGATTATTGATTTTTTTTTGTATACGTCTATTATTTTTATCGGTTTATTTTATCAGATATGTAAGAACAAGCGGCTTCTATATTTTTGCATTATTTTTAAAGGAACATTTTTTTGTTTGTTTGTCTATTTGTTGTGGTGGAATCTCAAAATGGATTTTTCACCAACTTCCCGATTAGCTAGAGCTCTGAAACTTTTCAGTATTAAGTATTAAGGTAAGGTAGATGACTATATTATTAAATTTTTGACATGATTTGGTCATTATTTTTATTAAAATTAATAATTTTTCATTATTATTGAGCATTAAAAATGTATACAAATTTCATTAGAGATTTATCAATATTTCTATTAAAAAATTTTTCGATTTCAAATTTATTAATTTTTGTTGGAAGATTCTACTTTGACTTTGGCGTCGGAAGAAAATGTCTTATAATTATTTAATATGGCAACTATGTATGTTTTAATGAATTGTATTTTTATACTAAGAAAATTAAGATAATAATTGTTTTAAACTTTATAGCATCGTGTTTAATATTTGGATATTGCTTGGGTGATGTTAAAAAATCGATTACGAATATATGCAAAGAAAGGTATAAAAACATGTCTTCAAATTTTTTTTCGATTTAGTTGTTTTGAGTTATTAAATTTCTCAGTTTATCAATTTAAAAAATTATTTAACACTTGCCTAAAAATGTATGATACGTAGGTATATCTCACACATGTGTAGAGAGGTTCTCATCAAATTTATGTGTAGTCGGCACCACGACACAAGCGCGCTTCGCTCGAAGAGCGCGTTCGTAAATATAAAACTTAATTGTGCGATTGTTAAGTTGAAACCTGAAGGTGTACACTCTGCGTCAGCTAAGTGCGTGTTGTTTGCATTTTATCGCCGTTCAAAATTAACAAAGCATTCTACAAAAATTTATGACACACAAAAAAAAAATTTGAGGACACGCAAGTTTGCTTCGGATTGCAAGATTAATTTTTACAATTCACAACTGAAAACTGTCGGGGAGATAATAATTAATGAAATTATAGCAATTGTGCTAGAGACAAAAATATTGCAAAAGCACACATTCAATTTACTAAATATTGCATGAATTGAATTTGAATCGTCACAATATTATTTTGTAAATTTAAATTAAATATTAAAATGAATTATATACAAATTTTTATTAATCAATTAGAAAAGACATACAAAAAAAACAAATTAACAAAAATTATTTAATTTCTTTTGTGATTTGAACCAACGGACCTCCACTCTATCAGGGAATGGCGCGTTATCCAATTTCGCCACAGCAGCTTGCTAAATTAACGTAAATTTTTCGACCTTATATGTAGTCCAGTAAGTATTATTCCATTTTTAAAAAAAAATCCACTTTTTAAAAAATGAAATAATATGTATGTTAATCAATTTTTTATTTTTTATTTATTTAAAAAAAATCCTTGTTTACAAATAAAGGTACTTAATACTAATTAAGATAAGAAACATGAGATAAATTACACATTTTTTTTGTTTTGTTTAATTTGTGGATTATGCCACTCTACTAGGCTACGCCTGTCCCAGAGTGGCGTTATAGAACACAATTATAATATTTTTTCGAATTCGTCAGTAGTATTTATTTTCATAACGTAGTAATTATGTATCTACAAAGTATCAAGTGGAATGTTAGTGAAAGTTGAGTGAGTCATAAGTCCAAGTGTAAATATGTGTAGAATAATTGTTTAATGTAAAAAGGGTTAAAGTTTTGTTTAAGATTATTTTTTATTTTCCTTAATTAATTTATTTATTTATATAGGTATATATTTTTATTTGAAGACATTATTATGCAATTACAGTAAGTAAATTTTCAGTTGCTGTTCTACCTTTGGAGGTAAGCCAGTTGTTTGCTAAAGCTTTTATTTTATTAATTGAGTATATTCTGATTTCCGGGAAGTCTGTTTTAAATATGTTAAATATTTTAGGCCCTATGTATGAGTAATTTTTCTGTCCATGTGTTGTCTTAGTTTTTGGTATTTCGTCAAGGTTTCGTAATGCTTGTCTAGTATTATGTGAATGCGAGTTACTGGTTGCTGTTAGGTGGTTTGTGTTTTTGATGTAGAAGATGAGGGTAGACTAAACGAACAGCTGTCTAACGTCCAGTACATTAAATTTTCTGAATAGTCTGTCTGATTGGTATGTAAATGGTTTCTTATTAATGACCCGGAGCAAGGTTTTTTGTGCCGTTATAGCTGGTTTTAATGTGGTTTTGTAAGTACCTCCCTAACTTGGAATCGCATAGTTCAAAAATGACTGGGCAAGAGCATAATATATAGTTTTGAGTTGCTGTTTATTAAAAATATTACGTATGGATTTAAATAGGTAAATGAGTTTTAAAAGTTTTCCCGATAATAGTTCAATGTGAGGTTTCCAGTTTAGGTACCTGTCTATTATGATTCCCAAGTATTTCACACTATCTGCATTTTCCAAGGGGGTGCAACCACAGTTTTGGTGTTGGCAATCATGCATAGTCAATTTTAAATCGCTAGATGGCTGCCCTCTTTTATCTATGCTGAATGTCAAGTACTTAGTTTTTTTGAGATTGACTATTAGCAAATTATTTTCCAGCCAGTGTTTTACTATGTTGCAACCCAGTTCAGCTGCTTTGAAAACAAGATCCCATGTTGAAGCGTGAAACAGGAGTATTGTATCGTCTGCAAAAGTAACTACTTTCCCCCCCGTTGTTAGCTTGCATAAATCGTTTATGTATAGGAGGAATAAAACAGGTCCTAGCGTACTTCCTTGAGGGACTCCGTATTTGATGTAATGTTCGTCACTTTTAGTTTTGTCAAGTTGTGTAAATTGTGTTCTGTCTGTAAGGTAAGTTTTGAACCAGTTGTAACTTGCTTCCGAAAGTCCAGTCTGTTTTAGTTTGTGAAGCATTTTTTCATGTGAAACTGTGTCAAAAGCTTTCGTCAAGTCTAGTGCTATTGCTATACATTTTTTATTATTGTCAAGTTTGTCTGAAATATAACCAACAACTTCCTGTATTGCTTCTTGCGTACGGCGATTTTTTCTAAATACAAACTGGTTGTTGGCTAAAATTTGATATTTCTCTAAAAAGTTGGTGAATTGATTGCAAACACATTTCTCTAGCAGCTTAGATAGTAAATTTAGGATGGATATAGGTCGGTAGTTATTTGGATCGTCTATATTGCCAGCTTTATGTATGGGTGTGATTTTAGCCGTTTTTAGTTGGGACGGGAAAATACCTTTAGTGATGCTTAAATTAAATATATAAACTATAGGTTTTAGTAATATTTCTTTGAACGATTTAATTACTCTAGCGGATATTCCGTCCGGGCCTGGAGAGCAGTCTATGTTCAGGTCATCTACTATTTTTTCCACATCTTTGTAACAGATAGGGGAGATCTCAAATTTGAGGAGATGGGATCCGTTAATTTTTATATTATCATAGTGTAACTGCTGTTTATATTTATTTAGTACTTTACGCGCTAGTGTTTCACCAATTATGGAGAAGTGAAGGTTTAGTTTATCCGCTATTTCTGTCTTATCGGTGATGGTAGTGTTGTTGTGTACCAAAGTATTAATGTTACTTTTTTTATGTGTTTCAATACCATTTAATTCTTTTACGACATTCCATATGTTTTTAGTATTATTTTTTTGTTAAATTTTTTGTTTGTAGTGTTGTTCTTTCCTTTTTTTTATTATGTTGTTACATATATTACGGTATCTTTTATAATACTGATATAGTGAATGGTTGAATGGATGTTTTTTTACTTGCTGATGAAGTTGGTCACGTTTGTGAAAAATTTTATCATATTCGATGTTATCCAGGGTTTTATTTAATTAAAAAGAGACTACATATTTACGTTAATTTACCAAGCTGCCGTGGCAAAATCGTATAACGCGCCATTCCCGGATAGAGTGGAGGTCCGTTGGTTTGAATTCCGGTAGCAGTTAAATATTTTTTCGTTTATTTGTTTTTTCTGTGCGTCTTTTCTAATTGATTAATAAAAATTTGTTAATAATTCACAAAACTTTGTTCTGAAATTGCAGCTTCACAGTAATAATGCGTTTTCTTTAATATGAATTATATATCTCAAAATATCAATGTTCATTCATGTTTCCAAACAGAAAATTAATTTTGAAACATGAATGAACATTGAAATTTGCATTGAACTTTTCACAGCCAGATAGATTTTTTTTTTCATACAATGATGACCCACCCTAATGAACACTTTTTTGTTTGAACGGGGTTTGTATTTTATTTATTTAAAGGCATTATTAGGCTGTTAGTTTGTAGAAATTTCCAATTTACTTTTAAAAGGTATAGAACGCAATTATTTCTCGTTCCATCTCGTAATAATACCATTAGGTTGGTGCAAAACTATCCGCTGATTTTTTTTAATAGAGATGCGAACACGGAATACGTGTCACATCAATAAGCTAAACGCTTGTGTTATGAAAATATTCGAATTCAAATTCGAACCCGCGACCTTTGGATCACGAGAAGAGTGTCCTAACCACAATACCAACAAACTACTCTTTTAGGGTATGCATCACACTGTGTTGCTGTAGGCAAACCTCCACGACGCCATTCTTCATAAGCTTTTGTTACTCTGGACCGATTTGGAGCCTGCGTCGGCCATCTTGAAACGCAGATCGTCTTATTCGTCCCTTCAGATCGCGGCGGTCGATTGGTCTGATGGACGCGCGTACGTGTCCGCGCGCCCAGGGTCAGGGTTCGAGTCCCTGCTAAGCTTCTCGGAATCGTCTCCGTGAGCAGTCGGCCGAGCAGTTTTTACGAGCGATCGTCCGACGGATAAGGAGTCGTTGCCATTTTACGAAAGATGTCGCCAGATTCCCGAGAAATGTCATCGGGATGTATGACAATCTGATTGGATAATCGTTTTATGATGCTGTTGGGGTGTTAAAACTTTGATTAACCACGCAAGTGATTGAAGACCAATTAAAAATCCGTGAACATATGTTTTTGATGGATTTGGCGTTAACATTGTAGAGATTATTCAGATGATCTTTAAATTGGTTAAAAGCATTAAAAACGTTACCTCTCCGCGAATTTAATAATTATTTAATATTTTACATATTTTCATCATCATCATTCTTCGCACTACAGCCCTTGGTGGGTCTTGGCATCCTCAATAATTTTCCTCCACTCACCTCGGCTTAGTGGCAGCTCTCTCCAGTTCCGAAGCTCCAAGGCAGAGATGTCTTTGAGGACGTTGTCACTCCATCTTAATTTTACTTTTTATATTACAATATTAGACCCGAGTATTATAATAAATTAGGCGCATTATTCTTTAATTCAAAGTCAAAAATATACAATGTCACGAGTCGTGGCTTTAGACAAATGAAAACACTGGAAATTAAGTAACGATTTATCACTTAATGATTAATAAATTATTAAATTGACAAAGCCACTTAACACGAATTAAATTAATACAGTACTCTTTAAATCACATTATTTTGGAATTTATCACTGGGTACACGTTAATTATCATTCGCTAGAACATTCCATCCAGTTCTTGCACGAAGTGATCGCATTTATTTATTTTGCCACTTAGGTAAGAACTCGCTCGATAATTTCGGTCGATATCTGTCGTTCTGGCCGTCGTTGAAATGTCAAAACAAACTCTCTCGTGCCACGACCTACACCCGCCATTTATACGCCAACGCTGATTTTCGAACTTTCGAGATGTTTATTTTCTTTTCTAGTGTTTAGAACAAGGTTTCCGTCACGGCTATGTTTTGAACTGTAGTGTGAGTATCCTTAAATAAATAAAATATATAAAAAAATATATTTATATTAAATTATACCACATAACATATTACATGTTTTATGGAAAATTTAATTTTCACACTGCTTAACCATAAGTTGTATAAGTATTTTTCAACTTTGTTATTTTCTTTTAAATCATTTTGAAAAGTTTTCTTAATAGGCTCTGAATTTTTGTGGCTTTGTTCTGTCGCCCAAAACACGATTTATTTTTCATATTGCAAAAATATTGTATAATGATTGATTCTATTTTAATATTTAATATTCGAAAATTAGTCTATATTTTATAAAAAAATTAACTCTCTTACAAATTGCCGAAATTTCACGTAATTTAAATATTTTTAGAGTTATCTCTGCGTATCTAAGGGCCCATTGTTTCATCAAACAATTTGTTTTTGCAAAAATCTATGCTTTTTCTTAACTATTATTATTACTATTGATCAAATTTTTAATTTGCAGCTGTTAAATTTAACCAAGGTAGGTTTAAAAGTCAGCCTTTAGCTACTTGCGAAAAAAGTAAATATTTTTTCAATTTTGTGAAATTTAAAAATAATCGAATTTTGCGAAATTGAATGTATTGACTTATTCGAGTATGGCGAAAGTTGCTTATTTTTTTTTTCGAATTACTAATTTCCTGGGTAAATCTATTATGAAATTATTTTTTCAAATGATTCAGCAACATTGTAGATTGACATTAAAAAAAATGAAAGTATTATTTATATAAATGTACTTATATTATTTGATTAATTACACCTACATGTTTCAGAAATACCTTTCCATCGTCAAGGTGTTATATATATATGTCATAATATCAAAATGAATAATGCCTTTTGTTTTTTGTTTTTCTAAATTATTTGAAAATTTATTTTTAAATATTATTACTGAAGTTCTTGATTACTCGCAATTATTGGAAAAACTTTTAGAATTGGGCTTGTAGTTAAATTTAATTGAATATTAATAATATTTTATTTACTATTACATGCTTTACTAATTTCTAATGATTCTAAATTATTCAATTTCAGGCCAAAATTATTTATGTGTACAATAGAAAGTCCTAAATTTTTATCAAAATCGTGATCATTTTCTAATAAATGATTAGAAAATTCAGATTTTTTTATTTATGTTTTTTTTATTATGAAATTAATATTTTAGGACTACTGGTTTTGAAAAATTTTGAATTATTGGGGTTTCACTGCATAAAGTGATAACTTTTGTTTGTTTTCCAAATAAAATGACGATAACAAAATATTGCTTCTTCTGACCGTGAAACAGAAAATTTCCTTACCAGTGTTATATTTATTTCATTTATATTTACGTAAGCCCCAATGAAATTTTTTGTACCGCCCTTGAACGATTTAACACGATAATTTCATTCGTTGTACAATAAAATTTTTGCTTACGACGCAAAGTCGTTACGTAATACTTTCCGGAAAAAGTATAAGTCAGAACTGTTATTGAGCGCCGACTAATCAGTAGATCGGAATTGTTTAACATTTTACACTGATTAAGCCATAAACAACGCAGCTATATTTTAAACAAAGGATATGACGCATTACACTTTTATATACATCGCAGAAGTTCGTGGTTTGATACAACTTCATCAGAAATAACGGAACAATAAAATGATTAACATACTTACACGGGCGTCATTCTATACGGTTAGAACTGGCACGACGCTAAAAATAAATTTTGAAAAAAAAAAGTTAAAAAAAGTGAGATTTAAAATAGCAGAAAATAATCGGATATCGTTAATGATTACGCAAGACAGAATATTTTGAGTTTGTCACAATTTTCCAGAACACAGTAATGGATTTTGTCCTTGGGACATAAGATATATTATTGATGTCTCCTAGAGACAAAATTATATTTTTATAAGGAAGAAGGTGTGGAAATGGAAAGGAAATTTCAAAATTTATATTGAAATATATGGTATTCTATCATGGGTGGAAACGGCGATCGTTATATTGTGTAAAGTGAAATAATATGTCGTAAGCCCTATGAACACCCAAAGATTTCCATACCTACTGTCTCACCTTGTTTTCTTCCGGATCCAGGTAGATGAACTGGTTTCTCCCTTATCAGAAGGGCGTTACTTCTCACTGTATTCTTCTGGTCCAATCTGTCCTTTATCTGAAGGATTTGTACGGTCACGTACACATAAAGAGCCTCACAGATCAGAACAGTCGAGCGCTTAATGACAATGTTCCAAAATAAAACAATATTTATAAGTTAAATGAAACGGACATTTTATATGAATATGTATATTTCAATGAAAAGCAAATCTCGAAGTTTCGGTGAAGTCTTATCCAGCGTCGTCAAGAGAGCGTTCTGTCATCGCGGGAGGCCGAACTGATTATTTCTTCCGAGGTCGTAAATTATATGCACTTTGTTGTTGAGTGTTCACTTCTTGTACGATAGAGGTTGCCAGTGTGTAATATGTACTTTACTGTGACGTCTCTTAAAGGTGAAATCAAAGTCTTTTGTAACTGTTGTCTCTATTGAAATTAGGATATTTGTTTACTTCAATTGACTCTCTCACTAATCTAGGCATATGGCGCGGATCTGTTGATAAGATTTTTGTCATGTCAAATCTGATTAAATAACTGAGATCCCTTTGGGTGCATGTTCGGAGTTTCAGTCATTTGATATATTAAAATATCCGTTTTATTTAACACAAAAACAAAATCATAGGTACATGATTTTAGTAGAGCGTGCACTATGGAAAGGTGTGGCAGAAGATGAATGTGTTCAATGACATCTGGTCCTGCTAAAGAACATCGAAAAATAGCAAGATAAAATAGCAAAGAAAACTACGATTTAGTGACATTGTTTTCGAATGACGCAAATCGTACTTCCACGAAAACCAACTTTCGAAGTAATCTCCAGCCATCATCTTCAAGCTGTTGGCGGTGCGCGGTATGTTGAAAAAAATTACAAATCGGCATGATTTATTGACTATTAAAACGGCGACTTTTGAGTGCGCCTCTAACCAGAATCCATAGAAACTATAAAATGTATCAGATAATAATATTATGTAAATGCCTTCAACATCAGCGGGTCGCTCATGGCGCGAGGCGTGACTCACCTGCTAAGGCTGGTCTGCAAATAGACTTCGCATAGTCCGTTTGGCGAAATATTCAATGTTCGCGGAATTTCGCCATTGCGAATAAGCCTTGCGAAAATGCTGGCATTTGAAACCAGTCGATTACCATGTTCGCGAACGCTCTTCCTTACCTTCTTCTTCTTCTTCTTTATATGCGTGTGAACACTGGACAAATTATAAAAAGAGCAGCATAGAAAGACTTCGCATACAATATAATAACGCCTTCCGTATGATGTTTGGCCTTCCCAGATATTGCAGCGCTTCCGGTATGTTCACCGAGGGGCGTGTTCCCAACTTTGCAGCCATAATAGGATCCAGGGTGGCAGGAATAAGGTAAAGGATATACAGCTCAGGAAATATCCTTATCCTGGAAGCCCGCCTTACTCCAGCATCCAGCATTGATGCATACTGGAGAAAGATACTGGCACCTCATAATCGACATACCATCGTTCGCTAAAACCGCTGTTATACGATATATTTCTATTTATTGTTCATTTTGTTAATACTGATACCCTAAACTTATGTTCTCTTGTCTTTTATATGGTTTTCTTTTTTCTCTTTTCATTTATATAATAATTTAATGTATGTACCTATTTATATATGGAATGTGTGGGATTGCAACTCCTCACATTCTGGAATAAAATTATATTTATTTATATGTATACAACAGACTTTGTGGGTTTATAAAAGCTATTTTTTAAATTTTATTATGCTTTTAACTGTAACATTATTAGTTTGCTTTTCTACCAGGGTTGTTGTCTGCCGGCAGTGGTTTTCTGGACTGGCGAGTTCTTGTATGTTCTTGTATGTATTTTTATTTTCTTTTTTCCGCAAGGGAGTGACTATTTGCACTAGATACTGTCTTTTCGGTGCAATTTTTGCTTTGACTCCATTACATTTCACTTTTCTTTTTCGTTTAGGCTTCATTCGTATTTTGATATTCAACTCATCTTAATCTGTAACATGCTCCTTCTTCTTATACTGATTTCTACTTATTTTGTGGTGCAGTGTTTTCTTTTTATTGAATTGTAACTCGTCAAAAATGACGAAACATTGTTTCGCGTTTTTGGTAAGCCCTAATATATATTTAAAGTATCTTTATGGCAATAGCAACATGCGTTAAGCGGCCGATTCGGCTTTGCTGGCCCGAGGTTCAATTTTTTTTAGACGTGATCACCAACCGATCATTTTTTTAGACGTGAATTCGAACGAAATTACGGACGTTACACGAAAGTTACAGACAGATAGTCAGAAAGACGAACAGACAATGAAATTATTATGTTTTATTATTTTTTAATTATATAATTTAAAGAAGTCTCACAGAGACGAAACTATTTATATGGGAAACGCATGTGGAAGTCTTTTCACGATGGACCAGGGACCCATACGACTTGGCTTAAATTATCACTTTACCCAATGCAACGTTCACCAATTCCACCGTAAGAGCATCCACATATAATTTTTTTTTTTGAATGTTGTATAAGTACTTGTTCAAAATCAGTTTCTTTCATATATTCGAATGGATGCTGTGCAAGACACATCCGTGATCCTTCCCATGACATAGTATACATAGATTTTGCAGCTTTCTTTATTTAGATTCATAACTGCAAAAACAGAAAGAATTTTAACTGTTACTTTTCTGATGACTATCGACTTGGCTTTGCAATTTATTTACATATATTTTAGACACTCAGGGGTTTGTAAGCTTTTTTTTACCACTTATTTAAACCTGATCGAATTTCGCAAGCTGAGTGAGCGTTCCTATTTGTGACGCTTACATTACATTTCTCGAGAATCGCTGTACTATTGCAGTCATCCAGTGGTATCCTGGACAGAGAAAAATGGGAAACAGAGAAGGGAGGCCTTCATCCGAAAGTAAATAGAAAACGGACGATGATAATGATGACTAGAAGTTATCTCTTTTTATCATCGGCTCTTGTATCTTTTGTGCTGGATACAGGCCTCTCCCAAGGATCGTCATTTTTATTTTGTCCATTTGATGGGTACTAATCTTCCGATATAGTCGTTTAATGAGCTTGCAGATGTCCAACACTTATTCAATATTGCCTAACTAATTGCCATTTCACCTTTCTATCTCCCACCACGATCATTTATTTATTTATTCAATTAATTAAAGTATCTTAACAGTTTCAATCAATAAAAAATTATAGCAGAGTGTACATTGTATAAAACAATTACAAAGATTCAAAAATGTTTGAAGCGTAGTATATTAAGTATCTACTATTTTGGATACGAGAATATTTGAAAGCTAAGAGAATATTTATAATAATCTACAAAAAATATTTAAGTAAAATAATGGTAATAAATGAAGAAATTAAAAAAATAAATGAGTTTTGATAGCAGGTAGCACGGGGATAGGGATGGGAGGGAAAGGATGAGAAGGTAGGAGTCAGAGTGGAGATGGAGGAAGAGAAGATTACATGTAGTGAGTGATTGATCAAAGAGGATATAGAACATATAATCTAAAGCATTATTTTAAGTGCGTTAAGACCAATATTGAAGAGTTCAATATCGATGCAATTATTATTGAAAGCCTTGCGCGTGCGATATAAAAATATATTTTGAGTCCGGGATGTTCTATTTTTCGAAACATGGAAAAGTTCATCATACTAAGAATTCTTTTCTTCTCGGAACTCTTCATTCTTCTCTATCGAAGCAATAAAATCCTACAGCTTTAAAAAAATATCCTTTAACAATAAATTCAGATCCCTTGTATTTTGAGCGTTATTATATCACATTTCAAAAGTCTAAATCACTTAAAATATCAACAGTTTGGGTTTGAAACAATACATATCTCAGACACGTAAATCTTTGGGCACGGCGTATCAAACTACACGCGGTAAACACAAGATCGGTATCAGTACACGGAATGAGAGGACATTATTATATTATTTTTAGTGTCGACTTAACGAGAAAAAAATGTCTCGTTTGGTTGTAAAAAAATAATGGTCCATAACCGCTACTGAACGCGGTTATCGGACTTCTAAGTAATAATTTCATTGTTGTTTTTTTCTTACTTCATGCTTTGTTTTTGGAGAACTATTACTTGATATGTTTGCAATATGTGACGAACGATTATTTTTTTTGTATTAGGAGTTAACATAAGTTGTGTCTGTTTATTTAGTTAAAAGTTTTGACAAACAGAAATTTTGATATTTAATTGGGAAGAATTTTCCAATCATCTTTTGGAAACAAACCATTATTTGATATTAACAAGGGTTTAGAAATTTAGTATGAAAATAACACAATTGGATAGAATGAAAAATTGATATAACGTCACATATAGATTGAATATTATAAATAACCAAATCGTTTTTGCATACAGTTACCATCCAAATTTGTTTTGGCTTGTTTATCTTTAAATATACCTTTCTTCTTGTAAACAAAGGAAATTAAATAAATTTGCAGAATGAAGGGGAAAAAGGCTGAAAAAGCAATGTTTTATTTTTCTTGTTGAATTTTGAATTTGTGCACTTTTCTACGTTTTTTAAAATCCATGTTTTCTGTTTTCTTTTTGACCCCAACTGCAGCTTTGACTTAAATTTCTTCCCTGAATTTTTCATGTTAGGGAATAGATGGTAGAACTATATCTGGAATGTTAGAAGGGTAATCGTTTGGATGCCACAGTCGTGAAAAGCAGCCAACCCAACATCGCTCATGTGCACGAGCCATTTTAAAGGAGCGTCATGCGGTATTCTCTGCACCCACCTTGCAATGAATTTTAACATTCCTTGATGCTGACGGAAGATATTTAAAATGATTGTTGGTTATACTCCAACCGTTTCTGCATACTGATTTTCGTACCATTAGGCATCTTTGGCGAGGATCCATTCGTCAGAACATATCCGAAACGACGAGTTGTTGAGCAGGGTGGGCGAAAAGAGGCGGCTCCAGAACAGAATCATCCAACAGCGAGCAATTTGGATAGGGCCTGCTTTTAACTATCGTCGAGGGAAATGTTGAAGGCAACAATCGTAGAGGCCGCCCGCTACGCTACAAGCTATCAAGCTACGTAGACCAGATTATCGGAGATGTGCGCTGTAGCACCTACCAAGAGATGAAGAGGCTGGCAGGTGACAGAGAGGAGTGGAGAGGGCGAGCGCTTGTTGCAGACCAATCCTAGGATTGCGACCCAAAAATAAACCATAAAAACCAAGTTTTTATTATACTCCTTTTTTTTGTAAAATATAACAACAATTAAAGACGAATTAAAACATATAACATAACTCTAAACTTACAGTAATTTAATATATTTCTAAAATGTCAGATGTTTTGAGCTTTGATAAGACACTTCACGCTTTGAAGATTAAATTTTAAAAACATTTGTCAGTCAATTTAGATTTTCGACATTCGAGTGAAGTACCTATTATGTAAACCGACGGAGTAATTCAAATTTAGAAAATATTCCGCGACGTAATCGGGCCGCCGCGCCGTTGCTAATCAAACTTGTAATGATTCCAATTTGAAAAAACCAATATAATTTCTAAAAATCCCAAATGATACTATAATTATTTATTTTTTTTAACGAAAATTTGATAGATCCTATTGATCGTCGCCATGAGTCTACTTGCCAAGTTTCAGCTCGATTGGATCACGGGAAAAGGGTCAAAAATCGATCCAAAGTTTTTTTTTGACGGCAAGCCGGCAAGCAAGCAAGCAGACGCCACGAGTTAATATAAAGGGAGTAAAAAGGCATATTTTTCTACAAGTTTTTCAATTTTTAATCAATGTCTGAGGAAGTGCCATCCCGGATAGTGTTCGCCATCTATCTTCTATCGACTATCTGCTTCGATTGATTCTCTAATAAATTAGGATAGACTACGGTCACAGAACTAGTGAATAGTTAATATCTCTTTTGAAATGATTCAACGTGTTTTGTCATGTTTTGTGAGGTATTGAATGCCAGCGCGAAATTCAATTTCACCCATATTTGAGATTTTCTTCCCTTTTGACTTGCTTCTTCGGCAATATATTATAAATTGTTAATGCGATCCGGCTTAAACTCGGAAGATATGTAACATATATTAACTAGAATATGTATGTACTAACTTTGAGTTTCAGTTACAATGTATACCAAAGAATATATGAATGCACGGTATTGTCCATCTTATGTACGGTGCGCGGGAGTTGCCATATTAAAAAGAATCAAGAAACTTTAATAAATGGTGGCAATCTTAAAGGAGATATAAAGTATGAACGTTGAGTAAAAATTATATTTTTAATTACCTGTATTAATATAGGTAATATTATATTACCCTGTGTATATTTTTTTATAATAATAGGTATGCCATTGATTTGAATAATATTATTGATTTTCATCACTTTTAGTTATTTAGAGTGACAACATTGCAATTCCTAGCATTATTTTACATTGGCAACATTATTACCGATTGTGGAGTGCATGCGTGCTGTTATAACTATCTTACATAACCTAAAAATTTGACAGATCTTATTTGTTCACGATGTGACCAGTTTGCGTCGGCGAGATCACAAACTTACCAGTTAAATCATACATTATCTAGTGAAAGTATACACAAAATGCAACAATGTATGCTGTGACTAAAACTCACTGTTAAAGCAAGCATACACCAATGTATACATGATCGAAATATAACACTTTGTCTGTAAGACATAGGTACATTAATAAGAAGTCAAACAAAGTGAAAATAGTGTAGTAGAAAAGGTACGTGTATGTATGTATACATATGTGTTTATGTATATGTGTATATGGATGTGTATGTATATGTGTATATGTATATTTTTAGATGTAAGTTAATAATATGTATGCATTGAACATAATGTTTGTAATATACATATTATGTAATAAATAAAAAAAATAAAAAAAATTGAAAAAATTGAATTGAAATTGAAAATTTAATAATCATTTTACATTTTGCTACTCTAGTTTCAAGAGTATCATAATCTTTCATTGACAGGCGAAGTATTGAGTTTAATTCATGTAAATTGGAACCTGTGTTTCTGGAACCTGAACCCTTCTTAGGTCAAAGTCGATCCTTTAGAACGGGGATCAAATTTTCGAACATTACCTACTTTAAATTACTTTCACAGTACAATCTATCATATTCATAAAAATATGCAATACCTCTTTGACATATTATGACAAAATTGGGACTGCATGTGTGTGTTTATTATTTTTTCTTTAGGTACGGTAATAAAGAAAATATCGCGCAGGCGGTCTCCTTTGTACCTGTTCTCTGTGTTGACAAAAAATAAATCTCCCAGACGCTTTGTGCATATTAACTAGTCTCGTCCTCAAGCACGAGGTCTCTGAGACCCCGGTATTGTACCTGGGACGGTACTTTACGTGTGGAATTCTTTATGGCGGATATAAAAATTGTAAAAATTCATCATGAATCTGTAAGGGATTTGGAGTGAAAAGTATGTGAATAATAATACTTACATATGCCATTACGTTTCTGTATTCATGGCAGAGTAAATCATTTTTATATTTAGGTATGTTCTAAGAACACAGTTACTGAATTTTGACCCCAGAGGGATGATTAATTAATTAAGATAAATTATACAAGTCTCTCATACTCACACAAGTTTCTTTTTTTCATAGCTTCATCTTTTTATCTTAATTATTTTTTGTTTCTTTTATTCTGCAAGAACTCAGAATCTTTAGTTTGTAATTAAATTAAAAAATTTAATTTTCAATTACAATTTTTAAGACACTTCAACTATAGATTAAGTTACTTCAAATTGAGCGTATAAATTATAATCATCTTTAACGTCAACCAGCCTATCAAACTAAGCTACTGCATTTTCGTGATTATTTGGATGCCCCTGATCTTTTATCGTCCATATCCATTTACAAACTTTATTGTCATATTGACCATACTGGCAATATTCATAATAATACCGCATTGTCTTACTAATAACAAAAGTCTTAAATATGATATTTATATTACAGATGTCTCACAGAGACGAAGCTATTTTTTAAAATGGGAAAGGGTGATTTTACAGTTTACTTGGGAAGCTTTTCAGGAACGACTTGCAAATTAAATACGTAGGTAATGGCTGCGGAAGTCGTGGTATTGCGTGTGCCCGCCCGGCCCGCCGTGCGGCTGTCAGCTCGTGAAGTGCGAGTGGTAGAGAGCTAGCTTCCTGTCTCTCAGAAAGTAGTTTGGAAGTCTTTTTGGTCGAAATTTGACTTTGTAATAAACCAATACAGATTTCACCATTGATAATAATGATCTACTCGTAAGACTTATTTAATATACCTTGATTAAGGATGTGAATTTGATAAAAATTTGAACATACTTGCACTGTTCAGAATATGTCTTGTTTGGCGAAAAGGTGTGTTTATTTTAATTTTATTTGTTTGTTTATTTTATTGTTTATTTTACATTTGTCAATATAAGTTACTAATAACTACCACACATGTTCTGTGGCAGTTATTCTCATTTGATAGTTATGTAATAGTAACAAATAACCATAGTAAATAAGTATAAACGTAAAAATGAAGGTAGAATAAAATTTAATAATATAATACAATCATAAGAATATATCTAAAAGAAAAGAAAAAGAAAAGAAAATATACATATAAAATTAAGATAAAAATTTAAGTAGATACAAAAATAAATACTATATTAGAGTATACTTAAATTATATAAAGCAGATTTTGCCAATTCAGAGGTCAAGGGCGGATCACTTCTTCAGCATACCTTCCACCTGGTATTTTTATAAAATTAGTAATACGGTGTTTATAAGGTTTGTGTATTGTAATTTCTTTGGTTTCATTTGGTAACTTGTTAAAAACTAGCGGGGCAGTGAAATTAAATTGTCTTTGTCCAAAAGACGTTTTCATTTTAGGTACCTCGAAATTAATTGCATTGCCAGCCCTGTAACCCGTGTTTGTTGCGTACGCTTAAAATTACCTTGTCCTTGTGGAATTTTACAAGTATGGTTTTAAGGTACAATTGCCTCGGGACAAGAACGTTAAATATTCCAAACAAATCATCTTAATAAACATTCTCGATTTCTTGGTGATTACACGCAAGATGCATTTTTGTAATTTCAGTTCACAGTTCAGTTGTATTTTGGTCAGAAGTTCGAGTGTGTTGTCCGGTGAACCATTATTTTTTTTCAAACGATATAGTTTTTTTAGCATGACAGAACTGGTATTTTCAGTATCAGTATCAAGTATCGTGCGAGCAACATCGGCGCCCAATCACTTCTAAGTTCAGTACGGACCCGCGCGAGATCCGCCGCGCAGATAGCCGCGAGCCTTGTTTACTCACCAACTACAATTGTAAATTGTCTGCTTACCCCCTCCCCGTGCAGTAATTATTGCCCCCGCCGCATAGCTCGCGCCGGGCGGCGATAGGACGGCAGGCGGGTACCTTCGCGGCACCTACCGGCGACGGATGATTGCCCGCGGACATACGACAAATTTCAAATCGATATTCTTGTACATATAATCGCAATGTCTGACTGTGTGTCCTAGAAAACTTGAGAAAATTCATTAGTCATGTGTTTTTGTTTTGTATTTAACGGAGAATTAACAATTTTATGACAAATAAGTAACAGCACATGATGCATGTGAACAGTTAAAGTACAGAATAAAAGTGTAACAGTAAAAATATGGTCACCAAACCTCTTCAATTGAAATTCGATACAATAATATACCTATCAACTAAAAATAGCATTGTCTTGAAATATCACATTTAATGAACTATGAAAAATCAAGACTATAATTTCTGTCTTCAAATTTTGAACAGTTCGTTTTTAGTTGCGGTATTTTTTGACCCGGTAGTTAATAATGTTTTTTTTTTATATTTCTACATTATTAACTTAAATTGACACTGATGTATGAAAGTGAAGCCTGGAGCTGGCAGGTCGCTCAGAAGGTTTGGGCACGTTGAGCGAATGAACGAGGAGAGAATGGTAAGAATGATATATAATGCAAGTGTTGAAAGAGAGGGCGGACCGCGGAAGACGTGGCACGACCTGATTGACCAGATACTGGAAAATGGTCCCGTTAAAAACAACCGTCGAGCTTGCATGCGAAGATGTATGAATGTGGATGAGGCGAGAGTTGCATGTCAGGACAGAAGAGTGTGGCGCTCTATTCTCTCTACCTACCCCTACGGGAAAACGTTGTGAACTCAAAAATTAAAATTTTCGACTGGTGATAGTCTAGGGCTAGGTATGCGATATATTCATCGTTTAGGTATATATGTGAAAATATGTTTTTTCTATGAGCTTCATAACATGAAATGGCATAAATTATCCCATAGACTGATCAGCAAGACAGACTCTCGAGACGACCACAGATTGATCAAGAAAAATCAACGAAATTGACAAATGTATCTAATTATGTATGAAACCCCAGAGACAAAAAATACTGATGTAGCTAACGTAGGAATTTCTCCACAAAAGTATGATAGATTAATTTACAATCACAGATAAGCTCGAGAAAAGTATTTTTTTAAACTATTACAAGTCAACCTTAGATAGACGAAGATTGTGTAACAAGATGCTTTACAGAATTTAAGCACTGTTAGAATTCCTTGTAATATGTCATAGCACTAGCGAAGGATCTAGAACGGCCTATAGCAATCTAAGGTGATCTACAACCTTCGATAAGAAAATAAGAAAAACTAAGGAATGCAAAGCTGAAATACAAACATAAAAAGTCATTTTTGACGGGTTATAGCTAGTTGCTAATAAGACTTTTTCAAAGAATTCAAAATAAAATAAACTGTATTCAAGGATTAGATAACTATTTTTACTTTTTGTAAACTTCAATTTGGAGAAGGTAAAAACATATCAAGTCTATCACACAATGGCGTATTCAAAATGTCGCCTTTATAAAATATGTAATAGGCCATTGGGATTCCTCCATCAAAAGGATTGTCCATAACTTATCTGGAGCAGTTTCAATAGACAGGAACCGAGGGGAAATCCCTGATCGATTGGGACGAATTAAGGGGACACATTCTACGTATTTTGTAAGGCCGGATTCGGAACTCGGATAAATTCACCTCACGACACCCCTTTCAAATAAAATCTATGATGTGTCACTTTGTATCTATGGTGGACCATCGCTTTTCAGTATTGAGATGGTGCTTGGTAATTACTTGCATTGGTGAAAAGTGCAGTAAATCTACTGTACTTACTACCAGTACTGGTATAGGTATTTTAGTAAATGCTTGAGTTAGTGTGGGTACAGTGCATAATGCGTTGTGTTAAGTTTACGGTTACGCCCGGATTTTCAAGTGTATTTGGTAAATATATATTTATTTATTTGAAAGCTGTTTTATTAGTAGCTGTCTAGATCAGGTCTACCATAATATGCCCTCAACTTTCTTGAGTTAAGACGGATTGGTATTTTCGTATATGCTTGAGTTACTGTGGGTACAGTGCGTAATGCGTTGTGTTAAGTTTACGGATACGCCCGGATTTTCAAGTGTATTTGGTAAATATATATTTATTTATTTGAAAGCTGTTTTATTAGTAGCTGTCTAGATCACGTCTACCATAATACGCCCTCAACTTTCTTGAGTTAAGACAGATTGGGTTCGTTGCTCACCTTAATTTTATTTATTCTAATTCTTTAACTACTGCGTGTTAGATAAGGTGACCTTAGTATAGGTTACGTTTCTTTTCTTCTTTATTCAAGAGAGTAATTTTAGTTAGCATATTTTAGGCTACAATGCTTCTGTCCTTTAGATTTGTTTAATTTAAAAACCAAGTTACTGGTATTTGATAAAAGATTTGAAAAGATCTGACGGTACTGGAAGAAGTCAAAGACGGTGAGAGAACATTCTTTAATGTTTCTCGAAGCCACTCTATGAAAAAGGATCACAATAAAGCATACCAGAGTGCCCAAGGGTTAAATCAATATTGTGATAAATAAATATATTTGGAGGCTGATTGATAGAAAGGTACAGCTATCGATACAATGCAGGCTTTATGACGTGTTAAAAGGTTCTGCAGAAGATCTTAGCACTGCAATAAAATGCAGCATCATAAAATGACATATTTCTTTAAAAGGTTTGTCCTTTATTAATATTGCAACAAATGCAGATATTTAAAACGTTAAAACTTGAGATAGTTTATATTTGTATGAAAAATCAATAATAAGTTTGTATAAAAATCTGTATCAATATTATACATGGCAAGATAATCTTAATATGGTCTAGCACAACCAAAGCCGAATAATGACAAAGGAACACCAGCGGTTTGTGTCTTGGCTAAATATAATGTCTCTGGCATATGAAGCGTAATGTAATCAAGAATACATTAATTCTTACAATCACCTAATAGTACTTCACTTTCACTTGGTAACACCTCACCCGCTCATCATCAAAGTAACAAAACATACTTAACTTATTTAAAAATAAAGTTCTGTTGAATTAATCGACACCGTATGTATCATGGGTAGTTAACATGCATGCTTCGAATGTCTGGGGTGAAGGCGAATCATTGAAACCGGATGCATGTGCATACCGGATTCATACAGACATATTGAAGCGAATGAATTTTTCTAATCAATTTGAGATACTGTAATGATAGTTCAACTTTTTGCAAAAAATAAGTCAGAAAAATTGAAAAAATTCCTACTTCGATATAACATAACTGTTCATATAAGGTCGTGGTTGCTTGAATATTTTCGACTTATTATCGATGTAGGAATCCACCTGTAAAGGTTTGTTACTCGTTATGAAACACCCAGCATACCCATTAAGTTCTGTTGAATTAATCGATACCGTATGTATCATTGGTAGTTAACGAACAAGCAGCTCCGGTTGTCTGGGGTGAGAGCGAATCAGTGATACAATATGTATATGCATACCGGATACATTTATATTCTGTCATTCTTTTGAGAGTTATATCGCGTTCAGATTATATCTCTGTCTCACATTAGAATTGTCGATGGTTCGAACCTCTGGAGAGAGATAGTCCTTTATGAATTAATACACAAGGTATTGAAATAACACGTATTCAGTACACGAATAATAATTAAAAAAAAATGAATCTAAAAAATTTATCCCAACAAAAATTATGTTAAATTAAAGATTTTTTTACAACAATAAAATATTTAGTGTTTTTCGAAGTCCGAATCGATTGTCTTTTTATCACTAGACCACACTGCCTGTCTGGGCTGCTAACTTAGTGTAGCTCACTTGTCTTAGAGAGAAAAAAAAAACAGAAAAAGAATTAAACAGAAGCGTAGCTACTATCCTTTATTGAATTATGATCCACTGCTCAGGGTCGTCTCGTAAAAAGAGTGTAAAGTTTCATAAATAATTTAAAATTATTTTAATATATAATAATATTTTCTTTGTGCATGGTAGTTATTAGAAATACATGGTAGTTATTAGAAGAATGGTAAATTGTTCAAGTAAAGATTGATTACCGTCTTCATCACAATTATATTTCTACTAAAGTAAAATGGCACTTTATTTTTCGGACGATAGCAGAAAGATACCGAAGCAGAAAAATATTTTATTACGATAAATTACAAATATTGGAAAAAAGTTAACAATATTGGAAACTATATACAAAGTTAAATATAAGTTGTCTCATAGCTAGTAGCAAAAACTTTACAGGTGGGTTCCTGCCTTGATAATAAGTCGAAAATGATCAAGCAGACTTAATATAGTTATGGAGATATGCAACATCAAAATTTTTTTTCATCTAGATATTTTTCAACTAAGATTATGACTATTTGAATAGCATCTATTGTTGATTTCCCCGACATAAAGCCGCATCTTTGCAAAAAATAAGTCAGAAATATTGAAAAAAAAAATGCTAACTTTGATATTGCATACGTCCATAACTGTTGGTTGTTTGAACATTTTAGACTCATTATCAATGCAAGAATCAACCTGTAAAGCTTTTTAAATATATATAGGTATATGTTTTTTATTTTATACACTTATTTAATTAATTCTCCGCGGCAACCTAAAAACCCTACCTAACCTAACCTAACCTAACACATTGGAATTAAAATAATGCAAATATCGTTTGCGAAAGTGTAGGACTTCTATGGGAACTCGTAAAACAGCTCTGGGTTTGCGGTGAATCCCATGTCATTGTAACTAAAGGCGCGTTCATATTAGGCACTTATGTTAGCTCTGCTATGTTCTAGTACAGGTTTTAGCGTGTTGTTAAGTTACTTTTATAGGCTTTTATTATCTAGATTAATACATTTTCTTCGAAAATCTAAACTCCCGCTCCCACTGGCCTCTTAAAATACAAAATGATTAATGACCTCCCCGGGTACGCAACCCGAGACCTCTCGGCGGAGGTGTTGCTGGACCACGCCGCGCAGCATCCCGAATCTGACAATCATCAATAATTCATCTGGCTGTCCAACACTGATCACTTAGACACAATCAGATCCCGAGATAAGCCCACGGATGCTGGCATCAGATAAATTATCGAGATCCGAGATTAAATTAATGGGTGGTATAATAACTGATTGACGTTTTTTATAATATCAATTTCCACGGGAGGGACACCATCTGTTGTCCGTATAAACACACATTCCTCCGGTTGAAGAGTACCTGCAATATAAATGTATAATAACAATTCGGAGATGAGGTCCCTTAGACGTAAGTGTGGCAAATCCATGTATGCTAGAGTAAAGAATGAAGATATTATGAATGAATGTAATGCTGATCGTAGAATAATACATAGAATAAAAATAGCGTCGCTCAGGTGGTTTGGGCATGTTGAGCGAATGAATGAGGAAAGACTGGTAAGAAAGATATTATATGATGCAAGTGTTGACGGCGCCAGAGAGAGAGAGCGACCACGGAAGACGTGGCATGACCAGATTAACCAGATACTGGAAGATAGTTCTGTTAGAAGCCTGAATAACCGTCGAGTTTGCATGCGAAGATGTATGAATGTAGACGAAGCGAAAGTTGTATGTCAGGACAGAAGAGTATGGCGCTCTATCCTCTCTACCTACCCCCACGGGGAAACGGCGTGATGGTAAGTTAGTTAGTTTAATTAAATTTATGAATCAATTGGAAAAATACATACATAATATTCATCAACGAAAAAATATTTTTTTGTGTATTTTGGGCACCTTACTATGTAAGAATTTCTTTGAGTCATTTTTTTGGTGAGTTTAAACTTATGTACAATTTGTTACTTGTTTATGATTACTACGCTACCGGTTTTATTTTACATAGTTTTTAAAAAAAATTTTAAACCGATGACTTAACCTTAAAAATATCTAATATTTTACCAGATTAAATTTCTCCAGCATTTTAAAATTCTGTAAAAGTCTGCTTGTCTGCCGAAAAAACTTTGGACCGATTTTTAACCCTTTCGAATTCGATTTTCCCAATCGAGCTGAAATTTTGCAGGCAGACTCGTGGCGACGATAAAAATGATCTAACATATTTAAAAAAAAATTAATTATAGTATAATCTTGGATTTTTCGATTGGAAACCATACAAATGAGAAAGGAGCCCGACGCGTGGAGAGGGCGCGAAGCCTGTTTCAATGCAATGGGTCCGATCAGACGGTTTCGCCGACGCCATGCCCCTCTATTCCAATTATTACGTTTTCAATATTCTATAAGTTTTAAGGATAATAATATACATGGAATAAATTTTCCACATGAACTTAAAGCAAGTGGAATATGTTGATAGAATATCAAATTGGAAACAATAGAAACGAGAAAGGAAGTATAATAAAAACTTGGTTTTTATGGGTTACTTTTTTAATGACTTTTATTTAAATTTGACGTTTAATTGACATTTAAGATTTAGGAAATGAAGTACCAATAAATATATGCCGCATCATGCTGTTCCACTTTCAGAAAGGGTGGAAAGCAGCTGAGTCGTTTCGCGATCTCCACGATCTTTTCGGCGAAGGAACGATTATCGAAAACACATGCCGAGAGTGGATTTGTTATCTTCAAAGCTGGTGATAACAGCTTAGACCACAATTCTGGATAAGGTCAATCCTCAGATTTTGATGACAAGGCCAAAAGGGGATGAAAATTGCAATACTGAATACTCTTCACCTACAAAGCTGATCGTCTTCCAAGCAGATAAGAAGCAGAAATTAATGTTGATGGTGACTCCGCTCCCTAATGATAATATGTACGTAATATATTTTGAATTTCTTTTCGTTTTTGGTTATGTAACAATATATATTTTTTAAATAGCTTTGAGCAGTAGTAATAGTTTTTAAAATAATTTTTGAGTAGCTTGTTGGTCTTGTGGTTAGGAGCCTCATTCCAGATTAGCAAGTTAGTCCCATTTTCATAGAACAAGCGTTTAGCTTAATTTGAAAATAGTAACAATATTGATGTGACACGTATTCCGTGTTCGCATCTATCTCTATTTAAAAAAAAATCAGCGGATAGTTTTGCACCAACCTAATAGTATTATTACGAGATGGTAGAAGATGAAATAATTGCATTCTACATATTTTAAAAATAAACTGAAAATTTCTACAAATATCTTTATTTTTATTTTTATATTTATTAATTTATTTTTTAAAAATATTTATTACATTAAACATATGCCAAACTGCACAGCAGTTTTACGGCATGGTTGCCTTCAATATTTGACAATAATTTTTATTTTATAATGAAGATTATAGAGTAGGTCATTATCGAGTGTTGCATATTTTTTTACAAGTGATACATGATATGTAATTATAAATTAATGTAAGATTAGGTACATAGCTTTAATATATATTCTTTTAGCTTGTACTTTTTTGAAGCCAATGGAGTTTTTTTGTCTTGCATCATCTCAAAGAATTTTTTATCTGATTTATTAAAGATTCTTGGCACAATATATTCTCTTTTCCTTTCGCCATACGCGTTGTTAGTGATTGGTATTCTCATTGTTCGTCCTAATGAATCTGAAATGACCCAATAGATTCTGGAAAGATCGCGGGGCGACATTGCCTATAAAAAGAGATCGATCGGCTACTGCGCACAGTTTTTGTGTTATAGTGACAGAATGCGAAACAATGAAGCTATACACTGATAAAATAATGTTTCAGCGTGACCAAGCGAAACTAAATTTAACGGGCGATATCGGTGTGGATTCTAACCACCGATAAAGTACCAACCTACATGTGAGACGCAATCTGAGCGATACAACCCAGTCAATTAGAATTTCTAGATACGAGTAGAAGATGTCAGATTTAGACTAACTAATTAACTAACTAATCATCACGCCATTTCCCCGGAGAGATAGGCAGAGAGGGTTGAATGCCACACTCTTCTATCCTGGCACACCACTTTTGCTTCGGCCATATTCATGCATCTTCTCATACAAGTTCTACGGTTGTTGCGGTTTTTAACGGGGCCATCCTCAAACACTTATTGTATCTGATCGTGCCAGGTCTTTCGCGGACGCCCTCTATTCCTGTTGCCTTCAACACTTGCCTCATATATTTTCTTAACCATCCTTTCCTCGTTCATACGTTCCACATGACCGAACCATCTCAGCACTCCTTTCTTTATTCTATCTACCACACTACAGCCAGCATTGCATTTAGGTCTAATTTGTTCATTCCTTACTCTATCGACCAGAGATTTTTCACACAAGCGTCTTAGTGACCGCATTTCTGCCGCATTCAGTCTACTTTCATTCCTCTTTTGCCAATTCTAGGCTTCACTTCCATACATTCGGGTTGGCACTAGGACGCCATTATTCACCGCTAGTCTTGCTTCCTTTGACAGATTCAAATTCACACTAAATCTGACCACGGCCAATTATGGTCAGATTCAGTGTGAATTAAAAATCATTGCTCCGATGAAATTCCTGCGCAGTGATTTAAGTAAAATAATAAAGCGTTTCATTTGCCTCCCATAGCCACAATCCTATAACAGTATACTGCGGATTGGAAGAATAACTAATATCTGCATTTTGGAATATCACATAAGCGATAGACTCCAAACGATTTTTCTAAGGACATCTCGCGGGAGTGAAGATTGCTCGGTTAAGTTACGTTGAAGGATGGAGGAAGAGGAAAGACTTCTCTAGTGACAGCCCTTAGATCAGGAGAATGGAGGAGTATAGTCTAGAGGGTGGGAGTTCACGAAGATCGCAATCCTCGGCCACGAAGGACCAACGTGGATGGCTATAATATGCAAAGCCGACCAGAAACCGTACGATTATTTATTTATTTAATAATTTAATACAATACACAACTCCTGCAGTGGCGGACAAATAAGGATTTGATCCTCGCAACCGCAATATAACATCGCTTCTTTGTGATTATTCAGCTGAATTAAAATACTAGATTATGATAGCCGGGTTTATCCCACTTTGGTACAACTTATTTGCATTAATAGAGCAAGATAAATAATCCGTACATTATGAATATTGTTTTTAATTCGGAAAATATTATAGGAAAATAATTTTATATATATATATTGTCACGCATCATGGCTAGAGAAAAATTAATGAAAACACTGGAAATTAATTAGCGATTTATTAATTAATGATTAATAACTATTCAATGTACAAAGTCACTTAAAACGATTTTAACTCAACGCTATTCTTCTGATTAGACAACTTTGCAATATATCACTCGTAAAACACTTTATTATCGCTGGGTAACACGTTTTTATCACTTGCTAGAATAGCCCGTTCCCGCACATATTATTTATTTCGCTAATTACGCACTTCGCTCGATTATTCTTTATTTATCGGTTCGCAGTTCACGACTGGCCACACTGGGCGTCGTCTCGCGAAATCCCAATTATAACACTTTCGTTGTCCGCCTGTCCTTCCTTCCGCGTAACTTCGTGTAACGTCCGTAAGTTTTGAAGTAAAAATTTTGGAAAATTTTTTTTATCGAAAATATTTTTTTCGAAATTTTTTTTCAAAAATTTTTTTTTCGAATTTTTTTTAGGATTTAAATTTTTTTATACAAATTTTATATATTTATATATAATAAATAAATGCTTATTCTTTAGGAACTGACAAGTAAACGTACCGTCATTTTTAACGGGTTACAGCTAGTATAAGTATACATAATAAAAAGCCTGTCAAAAGTCGATAGAAGATAGAACAATAGAAGAGGGTTGGTTGAGCAAGATATCTAGAGGAGAGTGACTGCGAAGAATAAGGTGAACGGTGCTTTGGATGCAATGATTTTTAATATAAATATGTCTACCGAGGCAAAACTAGCTGTACATAGTAGAATACAGGTACTAACACTGATGTATGGAAGTGAAGCCTAGAGCTAGCAGAAAAGGAACGAAAGTAGACTGAATGCAGTGGAGATGAGATCCTTAGACGTAGGTATGGGTGTCAAATCTTTTTATGATATAGTAAATAATGCGGATATAAGGAATGAATATAAAGCTGATCTTAGCATAATCAATAGAATTAAAAAATTGCTCAGGTGGTTTGGGCATGTTGGGCGTATAAATGAGGAAAGAATGGTAAGAAAGGTATATAACGCAAGTGTTGACGATGTCGGAAAGAGAGGGGGACCGCGAAAGACGTGGCACTATCAGAGTAACCGGATACTGGAAGCCTGTATGTAAGAAGATGTATGAATGTGGATGAGGCGACAGTTGTTTGTCAGGACAGAAAAGAGTGTGGCGCTCTACCCTTTCTGCTCACCCGCACGGGGAAACGGCGTGATGATAAGTACTTAAGCTAGCTGTCAAATGTCGATCGTAGGGTGCGTAAATTAATGGTTGGCGTCTTAGCTAAGCCCTGCTCTTAATATATTTTTTACGGCGGTGGCTATGTCGTTTAGTTGCCGCGTTGCCGTTCGCGCGTCCAAGGTTCAAATTCCACGCCGTTCAAGCGACATAACATTTCTCTGTACATTAAAGAAATATTAGCAGCAAAATACATATGGAGTTCATTAACATTAAGAAGTTTATCCACTACTCTTGCGATATATTTTTACATTATAGAACATATGGAAGAGATTTTTGATGTCGAATTGCTTAATATCAGAAAACCTATCGGAGAATACACGTATACTTATCGGCCTTGACAGATATATGTAGCGCCTAATTCCAAAAGCCCCTAAAACAATTTAATGCGATTTCGAATTTTATGTTATGTTTATGGATGAAAAACGTATTTTTTAAATTTTTTTTATTTAAATTATTTTTTTTTACATTTGGAAACCCTGGTGAAACATGCAATGTCAGTGCATTAAAGTGATTTTTGCAACAAACAATGTGTTCTGCATGTAATTGAAAAAAAAATTACAAAACTGCATATTGCAAAACTGCAAAACTGCATGCCTTAGGATTGATTGGACGTAGTTCTGCAGAAAACATCCAATCCAAAAAACATGGATTTAAGAAAATGGCTTCTAAAAATTTAAACCTACAAATACTTTATCTATGTCGATATATTATTCGTGATTATATATTTTTTACATAGCTAGGGCTCATTGTAGATGTGCTTTTTTATGTTTTTTAATGTAGTTATAAGAAAAAAACTTTTATTTACAAAGATATGACACGTTTTTCGGGTTGGATTCTTTCTAAAAAATGTCAAATCTACGAAAAAAAGAACTTATTTTTTTCTCTGTGGGATCTATGTTAAGTGAATTTGATAAACCATGAAGTAAAATGTATTCTCTGAGGCGTAAAAATATTCAACCCCCCTTAGATGTGTTCTAGAATATTATTATCGTGTAGTAAGAGTAGAATTTAAAAGTTGCATTATGCATGAAATCCGCACCACATGGATGTTTTTAACCTATATTTTATGCAAGGATTTATAAATTTGAAGCCGCAGAAAGCAATCAAACCCCTTTCTTGTGTTGAAAAGTTAATTTAATGACATTTCAGGATGGAAAGCAAGAAAGTGAATTGGATAGGAGGATAAGAGGAGCACGCCAGGTAGCACGATCCCTGTATTATCCCGTACTTAGAATAGCGGAGTTCAGCCAGCGAGCAAAGTTGGAGACCAACCCAAGTGTACTGCCACGAGCACTGGATCTTGACCGAGAGAACCCGCTCAAGGCTACAGGCTGCCAAGATAGGATTTCTACGAGGTATAGTAGGAGTTACCAGAAGAGACAGAATCAGAAATACTCAAATTAGAGAATGTTATTGACGTTTATCGAGAACTCACATTTTACAATGGCTGGGACATACCATGCGGATGCTGGCAGATAGACTTCCAAAGCAGATATTCCAGGCAAGATCAGAAGGCAGAAGATGAATGGTCCGTCCTAGAAGGAGCTGGCGGAAACAGTTGGAAGACTGCTGCGAAGCGAGGTTACATCTAAATTGGGCTGACGTGGAGAGCGATGCCCAAGAACAAATAGGATAAAGAGAAGAAGAAGAAGAAGAAGAAGAGTTCATTTAACAATGCTGTGTAGAAAAATGTTGAATTTATAAAAAAACACTTAAAGCTTGGACGTTTTCAGCACACAAAGATTTCGTATTGAGTTGCCCAAACCATTTGTAGCATTTTGTGGGTTGGTCGCTTTCTAGATAACTACATTCAATCGAAATTATCAAAAATCCTTTTTGGAATTAGGCGCTACACATGTTTTTTTGTTAATAAACAATTGGAAACGCTAATTGAAAATACTAACTCTATCGAAAGCCGGTAGGTATTGCCTACAGCGACATATCGCTTACAGCGAACAATACCATACCGGCTTCTGAGAAATCGCGTCTCGATACAGTGAACAATTGCACGTTCGTATTCTAAATAAATTTGCATATCAGAAATTATAAAACGATCAGGCTGCTGTAATACCAGGCGAACATGCAGCATACATTTTGATGCCACCGAGAGATTTGGCAGTGTGGTACGGCCTGGTGACTTTGCCGTTTCAAATTTGCAAAATAAAATTATCACTGAAAAAGGATTTTTCAATATAACACAATTTTAAAATGTGACAGCAGCGAGAGTTTTTTAATTGACCTTTGATTTTTGTTTTGTCATGTGATCATGAAAGTAGGCAAGGAAGGCAAATTAAGCATTGGAAATATATTATTTTACTTAAACCACTTGACATGAATTTAATCGGAGCATCGTTCTTTAATTCACCTTCAGTTACAAAATAGTCACATAAAAATATTCTACTCGTATCTAGAAATTATAATTCACTTGTTTGTACTGCTCTGATTACTATGGAACACTTCTCAAATGTCGGTAGGTACTTTATCTCTCATTAAAATATATACTGAAATCGCTCATTAAATGTATTGTCGCTTGGTCATACCGTTTTATTTATGTAATGGCGTTCACGCTAGCTTCTGTGATTCGCATTCGTCACTACGACGCTGAAACTAAAACTAAACGTACAGTGCAGTGGCCCAGTCAATCACTTTTTATAGCCAATGTCGCTCGCGATGCTTCTTGAATCCAGTTGGCCATCCTAGACCCCTTCAGAAACTTCAAATTCCCTGTAAATGATGTTGGGTGCTGTAAAATCCTCGATTTTCTTTTTAAATATACGGTTTGTTTTATTTATTTATGTAATTTTAGTATAGTCTGATAAATTCACTTTGGTTAAGTATACGCTTGCATAACGTATGGTAATTATCCAAAAAATTATGTATCTAAAGTTTTGAATTTATTCATCATTCTTTGAACAGATTTTGAAGACTTATGTCAAAAATAAATAGATTGGAATGCGTTAAATTTAAATATTATTTATAAAATTAAATTTAAATATTATTTATAAAATTCACAAAGCTTCCGTTAGCCACACCATCAGTCTAAAATGGTTAACAAATCAAATACTGACTCAATCGTGAATGAAAAGTGATCCATTAGGAGCCAAAGTAACTCCGTTCTACGCGAGGTCAGTGAAGTTCTTTGACGGGTTTGTAGGTTGAAAAAAAAAACTCAAAACGAATCCTTTCAGAGTCCCCCTGTCGATTTATCATCTTAACACTTCGTCAGCTCAAACTACCGGACTTCTTTTTCTTCGGATGCTGTCCTCGTCAATGGCTCGGTTTACTTTTTGTATCGACGTCCATTCACATCCAATCAAATCGATCCGCGCGTTCGGATTTTGAATGAGCGTTCTGTTCGAAATTTGAATGGGATTTGAATGATAAATGAGCGGGAAGGACTACTGTATAGAGATGGGGTTAAATTGATTTTATTGAATGATTCCTTCGGTTCTTTTTTGTGCACGGGCAGCATTGATTTTCAAGCTTTATTGAATGCAATCGTTAATGGAGAATATTTCTTGCTTTTGATATTACGTGTTAATTAAAAACATTAAAGAAGAGATATTTATGAAAATTATTAAATTAAAAAAAAGTTTTTAAAATAGAAACACATTTTATTGTGAAGTTTTAGAAAACAAAAATTAAATGAAATAAACGTTTATTTAATACGAAAAGTCACTGAGCACAAATTAAATCGGAACACTGTTCTTTAATTTGCTCTAAATGTTTCTGGAATATTTCAAAAACTAATTATCAGAATTATTTCAGAAACAGAAGATGATTTTCAATTTGAATAGTATTTTACACACGTAAATGTGACGTAATTTGGTACCATTTTGTTACTATTAGAATCGCGTGATTCAAAAAAAATTTTTTTGAAAGGATAAATACATAACATATTGAATTCAGTACACTTTAAATTAGTAATCCTCGGTGACAGCATTAAAAATATTTTTTATATTTTTTTGGATACTGCTGCTTTTGCTTTATACCCCACACAAAATAATATAAACAATGATATTTTATATGGTGCCCAACTTATATATATATATATATATATATATAGATATATATATATATATATATATATATAGATATATATATATATATATATATATATAGATATATATATATATAATATATAATATATAGATATAGAATTGTCCTATTGAGGGGGTACTGTTATCATTTATAAATATTAATAAACATAAAAAAAAACACAAAATATACTGAAAATAAACAACTCAGTACCCAGAGCCTATGCAATTTTTAAAAAACTATCCCAAAACAAATTGTTGTCCATAATTAAAAGTATTGGTTTTTATTAAATATCACTTGGAAATCATCGCCTTAGTTTTTGATTCGTGAGTCATGATGTGAAATATTCATAATATTGTGAAATATATGCTGTGGAATATTAATAATGATTTGAAAATATCCGGGATATTAATAATGAAAGTTGCAATCATGAACGCACATTAGTGCGTTCATTTCGTTGCATCCTTAAACATCATTTTCAACGCACCTAGAGGAGTATAACTTCAATACATAGAAAGATTTTTTTCACACTGACATTCAAGAACTAGATTTGTATCTACATAAGTCGAGTTATAGTTTAATATTATGTAGTTTCAAAATTATAAAATGTCTACAAAAAAAACTCCATTATACAAATTTATAAATAAAATATTTATGCAAAACATGAATCAAGCACATTTTTAAGATTCAAAATCACCAAAAAATATTAGCAAAATAATATGCATTTAAGATTAATGAATTTCAATAGCCACCCTACAGAAATAAGGAAGATACAAGATAAATAAATTATGAGATTAAACAAATAAAAATAAATTATATGAACATAACAACAAACTCAATGGAAAAGTTAAAAATTTGTTTTTCAATGAATGGAAATAAAAATTTGAGTAAAATTGAACAATAGCCGGAAGTAAAATTAAGATGTTTAAAAAAATAACAAAATTATAGAATTTTAAATTTGCTTTTTGCATTGCAGTCGCGTGACGTCATCTTCTTACCTGGTGTACATCGCGGCCTGGGTTCCGGCGCCCGGCTATGCGGATGCCTGACGTCACAGGCAAGTTGGAGGTCAAATATTCCACGCTGAAATGCATTATATTATATATATTCCTTTTTTCTGTTATTTATTGACAGATTTCAACAATTTTATTAGCGTTTTTTCTATACATATTTTAGTTTAAAGCTACAATGTATTATATTATCAACACTATAAAAGTTCTGTTCACGATACATATATTTTTAAATATATATGTACAAAACATGTGTAAGTTCTTATGTATTTATTTAATGTTTCAATATACTAGAAAAAAATTCAGTATACTATATAATATTAAATAAATATTTTTTTTATATGAAATGATGTTTTTATGCATTTTTTATCATTTAAATGTGTCAAAATTCAACAATTGTCACAATTAAATGTGTGTCAGTATAAACATTTAGGTAGATAAAAAAATATTTGCATTTTTACATATTCTATTTTCCATGACAATTTTATACACCTATGCCTAACATTGTGTACAATATGAATACATTTATTTAATATTTCAAAACAATATCTCTTCTTATTATACCTCTTCACCTTGGCTCCACGCCCGATCACGACAAGATTCCAATACATCAAGAAACAGGATGTTACAAAAATGACAGAAAAAACCCTTAATAATCCTTCCAAATGGCTTCGATACCGGTCGCCCTCCAACTAATGATGATTTAGTATTGAATAAAGGTTTAAATAAATTTCCGATTCGATTCTAAGGTCTTTGCATCCAGCGACCACCTGCATAATATGCATGTTTGTATAATGTGCTGGGGAGTTGATGCATTATTCGATTGGTTCGTTGGGTATTGGCGAAAGCGTAATATTATTTCAAAGCTTATTATAGATCTCTCGGTAAAAACTGGCACAGACAGTACTCATTGCGAGAAGCTTATAGGCGCTGTGAATTATTTTCGAAATTAAATTAAGTAACTTCTTCAAAAAGTGCAAATTAATTTTGTGGTGATATTATTAATATATTTAATAAAAATGAACTTTGTTCTCACCACTTTTTTATTAAAAAATATCAACATGTTTCAGAGCCCATGGCCCCTTCATCAGGATACAATTGTATGCTAACAAATTAAAAATAGAAAATCGAAGTGTAGACAGTCAAAATATAAAAATTGTATATAAGATATTAATAAGAATGAAATACTAACGTGAAAATAAATTTAAAAGATAAATTATAGATTTCTTACAGAGTTGTAGCTTATTATATGAAAAAAGTAGGAATGGAAGACTTTGGATGATTATAGGGCTTACGACTCATATGGCTAGCTAAGGGATCACTTTATACAAGAAATGTTCACGATTCCACCCAACATCGCCCACATATCTACCAAATTGTTACGGGTTGTGTATATAGTTTATATCCACCTTGTTTTTTGAATATTTATAACCATTTTTATAACGCCATCTCAGTTTTTTTTTTGGAAAATTTGTTAAACTGTTATACTGATACTTATAGATGTCGTGCTGCTAAATGAGACTTCTACGTGTTTTTTAATCAGAGTATGAAAAAATATTCTCTTGACATTCGTCCGAAGTATTAACACATACACTAGAATGCGACTCAAATTAATTTTAATTTTCATTTTACTTTTTTGGAATCGGTGAACGTTAAATTATGTAAAATGATCACTTTATTTAAACCACTGTAAACCCAGAGACTTTCATACCTATTCTACAAAATAGTAATGAGAGAGAACGGGCATTATCCTTGACTCTACCTAACTGAATTTCTACACCATATGCTTGGCTATAACAGTTTATAGACTGAAAGGAATGCGTATTTGATTACGCGTTTTTATCGATTGTTGCGCGATACGATAGATAATCCTGAAATTATGCGGAGCATTGGATTCTAGGTTCCTGATAATCACGTATGACAGCCTCAAAATAAATCGTTTCACATTTAAAAATACAGGAATAGCCTTACGATGGTCATGACTGTTGGAAGAGCTACTGCCATACTTATATCGCTTTGAATGTTGATCTGTTACATATTTCCGTAGGAGTTTTCTGAAGCAGGATTCTCCTACAATTTTGATAAGAGTTCTCACTTTCTATATTTTGAAATAAAAATAAAATATGTCATCATCACAATCTTCATCCCCTTGCTCTTGTAGGGTCGAGGGTCTAAAGACTCGACAAGGTGCTTCCATATTCTCTTACCTAGACCCATTCTGTTTTCAGTGAGAATATATATGATAATTTATGAAATGTAATTATGTGTACGCATTAAATTTTTTTGTTTATATTACTTATTGAAAGAATTGTTTGATATTTTTTTAAACGTTACGACAGGCCACCAGGTTCAACTTGTAGCAGTAGTTCAATACTTTAACAGTAGAATCACATGATGTATAATGAACTGCACGAGAATCGAACTCTTGAATTGTCAAAATGTCTGTATTTGATGTCCGACTGTCGAAAAGAACTATCGAAATGAGAAGCCAGCATCATACCCGCCTAACTACCTCTGTTATTAAAAAAAAAAAGTGTCTGATTCTAATGATTTACTCAAATTATGTACACGATGGTGTGCAACCTATTAACACATGGCTGGCAATTTTTTTATATTTAAATACAATATCGCTTTGTTTGACACCACTTTATCGAGTAATTAGCAGCTAGCTTTGGCTCACAGCTAAGCCTTCATCAGGGTAGAATATATACTAATTAAAAACAGCATTACAAACAATCAAGAAAGCATTATGGAAGAAAGAGATAGAAAGTCAACTTTGGTGGGTTTAGGTGAGAGTGAGGGGGTATGCGTAAGGTGTAAAGAATTGGAAGGGGAACATATCTAGAATTGGGCTAAGCGACAAATGTAATTGTTATTTAGTAAACAGTTTACAGTTATATTCAAGAACACATTCTTATTGTGAAGTTGAAAATTTTCCGAACAAAGTTCTATGAAATTTCTGTATGTCTTTCTTATTAATTAATTAATTAATTAATTTAGTTTTTAGTTATTTTTATGAAGTACATTTACAACCCCAGGATTGGTTAAATTAGTGCTTTTTATCTATTAAAATATCTGTAACCCGTCAAAAATGACGGAACATTGGTTCGCGTCTTTACTAAGCCGTATTAAATATTTATTGTATCGTTTTGGCGGTCCAAGAAGATTCGGCCTTAGCAACATGCATTGAGCGACCGATTCGGGTTTGCTGGCCTGGGGTTCAAGCCCCATCTAACGGACTGACAGACAGACAGGCGGATGGACGGACAGACAACGAAATTATTATGTTTGATGAATCATGAAGCCTATATCTGATTAGTTCTAGTTTATTTAATTCGTGTGAAAGTTGTATTTTCTTATTTTTATATATCTGTGTGTATTTATTAGGCCCAGAAGAACATATTCTTTTCGTCATTATTGTATTATAATTTAGATGTATCTGCACTGCAATAAAAATGCATAATGCCTGACAAATAGGCAGACAGAATCCTGCATCGCCAGTGCAATAGCTACCGTGCATTTATTGCACCATTGATTGCAATTTCGATAAATTCCGTTCTCAGAACTAAATTCAATACTCGTGCCTTCACTGCGCGGAATCTGATGAAGGACTCCCTTTGTCTGGGCTCGCCGTGCCCTGAAGATGCGGCTATCCGTGTACGCGAATACGGTTCAATACTTAATAAGACTCCGGACAAAACGAGCTAAAAAACGTTTCGTAGTTTGTAATGGAGGATTATTTAAAAAGGGATGAATCGGAAACAGGAATATGTTTAAATTACTTTTATTTAATCGTTTAATAAGTCTTTTAATATCGTATAATATAATATTGCCACGTATTTATGATGGAGTTGTAACAGAAAACATCATAAATTCTAGGATCAATTTAACACCGCAATTGAATAAATTAATTTTCTGGATAGCACTCGACAATTTTATTTCAAAATATCAAACTACGTCACTGCCCCGCATAGCATACCCCGTGTATCATACCAATAGAAACGGAAGTATTCTAAGCTGTTTCGGCAGCTTTCATAGGTTATTTCTTAACCTTTATAACTACGTTTACGGAAGTTTTTAAAAATTTCTTCCGTTATCGTGTAAATATATTTTCACTAGATTATAGATATACTTGACATAATCGAAAGTTTCCGGAAGAGTCTGGAAATTTAAAACTGTTTAAGAAAGATCTGGAAGTAGGTGGAATGCGCGACTATACGCGAAAATATTCGAGAAAGAATTCTTCGTATGCATGTATAGGCTATAAACAGCGGCGGCATTGCACGTTAATATGGTCGAGAATAACACAGTCTAACCATAAAAATGGGCAAATAAACAAACAAACTGTACAATAGACAAACGCCGCAAATAAAGCTTATCAATATTATATATATTTTTATTTTCTTTTTACTTCCTTTCTTTTAACTCGTGGCGTCTGCTTGCTTGACGAATAAACTTTGGATCGATTTTCAACCCTTTTCCCGTGATCCAATCGAGCTGAAACTTTGCAAGTAGACTCGTGGCGACGATCAAAAAGATCTATCAAATTTTCGTTAAAAAAAATAATTATAGTACAATTTTAGATTTTTCAAATATTTAATGGTTTTTTCATACAACTCAGTAAGTTGTATGGAGATTCCGACGCATATGGTAGATACGGAACCTGATTATAGTATAATTTTGGATTTTTGGAAATTTTTTATTACTCCCTTTCGTAGTGTCGCCCGACCGAAGCGCAACGCGTAGGTTAAGCGCCAAACCAGTTTCCACTAGTAAATGAAAAAGGGAGTATAATAAAAACTTGGTTTTTATGGGTTAGTTTTAATTACTTTCGCTATTGCTTTTGTATTATATAATATCTACTATTTTTACTATCAGACAAATTTTATAATTATATCCTTAATTGATTAATTTTATAGTTATGTAGTATTTTATTTTATATATAAATATATTTTTTTTGTTCTCAATATATTGTAAGCTGCTCATATTGGCATACGTTCTTCCTAGTCAGATGAGCGGCTCCTTTTCCTATGACATGTATCAAGATGAAGATTAATAAATTTTTAAAAAATCTTATCAAAGACTGGAGGAATATTTTGTTGTGAATAGGTGCTAATAACGGAATAGTGTTCCAGCTTAAGTTTGTTTCCAGTGATTTATTACCATCAAAGACCACCAAAACGATAGACAAACAGTTGGTCATCCATATCCCAGAAGCGGGAGGTAAGAAACAACACAATAAGTCTTAACACAAGCAGAAAACGAAGAAGAAGAAGACTAGTTATAAATATAAGTTTAGGAATCTCTTATAAGCGTTTCTTTTCGTGCCCCAACGAACCCGCGTTTACCGTCTTATTCATCTTATCGATATTAATTTCGTCTAATAAGGTTTTGTTAAATTCTTTCAATTCAATTGTAAAATCAAAATCTTAAATAGTAATTCCAACATTTCAATCAATGATGCATTTTTTCTATTATTCCTCAGGACTTCATTGTATAGTTCAGTCAATGGCTGTTTTGGTATTAAATAAGTTTTCGAGCCAATTTCTGAGGTCCTCGTCGTTTTTTAATGCAATACCGAGCATTTGATTAGAAAGCGACCTAAATAGGTGATAATCTGACATAGTAAGGCCTGGACTGTACAGTGGATCTAGCAGAAAAATAAGAAAAACTAAACTATATAGGAAAATAATGACGCCGGTGTTTTGGAGCCGAAAAAATAATGTTAAAATAATCTATGGCATAGTATGTGATTTTTGTCATAAGAAATAAAATGCAATGACTTATTAGACGACCCCATATTACACTACAATTACTGAGGAATTTTCGTGGTTTAACGCATCGTACACTGAAGATCACTAATGTGATAAGCGGGTAGTGTGAAGAAGGATTCCCACCCTACCAGGAGATCCTTCTGGTGTTCAAGTAACGCGTCGCTTATTGTAAGCAATGTGTTGTGGTTTTGTGTGCAGCAAATAAAAGAGGCGCAAGTAAACAAAAAATAATATTCATGGTCTGTTACACTGAAGTGAATTGAATGTCTAATCGTGCCAGGTCTTTCGCAGACGCCCTCTGTTCTTGTTGCCTTCGATCTCGCAACGTAAACGTTCTTTCACACCTTCCCCTCTTTCATGGGGTCGTGGCTATGAGAGAAAAATGAAACGCTAAGAAATATTTAAACATTTATTGTGAAGAACGCAAAGTCACTGAAAACAAATTTAATTGGAGCTTCTTTTTCTTCTCCGCCTTCGTCTCTCCGCTGCTGGATACAGGCCTCTTCCATACCATTCTCTCTCTCCTTTTGGTGCTCTCCCCGTTTATAGCCGCGTGAATATACACATTTAGGTAGGTACCCCGAAAATAATGTAAAAAGTTTAGAGATTCTACGCTCAAATTCAAAGATTCACAAGTACTGCATTGAAAACGGATCCTTTTGGCATTGGTTTTCCCATCCTTACTCAAACTTTCTTGAAATGTATCATCTTAAGATTATTATTTTTTTTACTTTTGTTGACAGGTTTTCTTACAGCCATGTTTTTCGCAGCATTGATATTCGTGATATAATTGGACAGAGCCTTTGACCAATTACAAGAAACCCTAATTTTACGAGAGTAAGTACAATTCATGTATAGGTCAGGTGGTAAGGGATGTGTGTGTATGTGTATGTGTGTGTTTGTGTTCATGTGTGAGAGGAAATCTGTCACAACGCAAGTTAAGTATTAAACTGCTCAAAACTTAAACAAAAATGTTGAGATCTGCAAAATCCATATGTAAATGGTATCAAAGTGCCGGTCAATTTATTGAATATTTAACAATTTTATAATTTCTTTTATGATTCTTCGATTTATTAATGTAATAATGTAATGTAACATTTCAAAATCATTTTTACGTAAAGATCAATTAATTTAAAAGCCCACATTTCGTTACAACGGCGCGTAAATTTCGCGCCACAAGTCTCCGAGAGACGCTTAATTTATTTGTGACTAAGTATGAGGAATAAATAATCCTCGCTGGCGGCGGGGCGGAACATAAATAAAGAACTAATAAGTGAACTCGTAAATTCGAAGTATTCGTGTACCGAATTAATTTGGGACCGCGTGGTCACCGCACACGACTGTCAAAATATTAAGATGGCCGCAAGACTCGGCTCATAATAATATTAAATCTGGTTAAAAGGCGACAAAGAGTTATGGCGGACATTAAAAAGAAAATTTCTTTGGCACACAAACGAAATTATCAATTGTTTTATTTACACTCTGGTAGAAAGCAATCGGCTATCGCCGTTGCTTTGCTTGGCCGCGATGAATGTTTTTGGAATCGCCAAAATAATTTGACAATTTGCAAAAATCGATATTTTTGCTTCATCTTATACCACTCTTATAACAAAATTCAAAAAATTGGAGTTATAACAATTGGAAGCTAACATGATAGGTGACTTTTTAAAAGAATTTTATTTTTCTTTTACGTTTTTCTCGAATATTCATTTTTTCACACTGGTAGAGTAAATATGTCAAATACTTTTAAGCCGATATTGGTAAAATACTTTTGCATTTTTGCCATTTGTACACATATAAGTAATACATACGATGATGAAGATTTTTTTAGGAAAAAAATTAAAATAATTTTCATACTGATTTCATTTAGAGAATATTTTTTTATTCAATATACATTTTATATATTAGATACCTATCATATCATTTGACAAGAAAAAAAAAATTTTTTCATTTCCCTCAAACCCTAGCGACATGATTATCTCTACACACAACTCAACCATCTTGAAATTTTCAAAAGAATTTGTCACCGAAAAATACTAACATATGTAAATTGTAATGTAATAAAATGAATTTTATATAATGTGCAATAGTTACTGTGATATCCTTCCATTGGTCTAGGGAGGACGTTTGTCCGAGACGGAAAATAAGGTTACTTGGGCATTTTTAACGAAATATTTTAGACTAAATAGACTTTTACAGATTTTGACATCCTGCCAAAGGAAATTCAAAACACGGTGAATATAAGGAGGTTTAAATAGGAGTGCAAAAATTTTATTGTAAAAACTTTTATATGACTAGATGGAATGCAATATGTAAAATCATGTATTAGCCCACACAACATTACGTGTGGAACTAAATAATTAAGATAAATAAATAAATCTTTTCTTTTAGTTTTAAGCAGTTTACTAACGCTGTTAGGAGGTAAACTTGCGAAGTTAAATAATTTCTTTCACACATATGCTAGTGCATACACATCAACTTTATTTGCTACATAACTGACACAAACAGTTAATACTGTAAAATTAGGGTTCCTTGTAATTGGTCAAAAGACTGTGTCTAGTATATCACTAATATATATGATTACCAATGACTTTATAACCCGTAAACGAAAAACAAAATTATTTGAATTTAAATAAAATGATTAAAACATTGCAGAAATATAAAGTAATTTTGAAAACTATAACAATTTATGAAACTAACAATCTTCGTCTCGTTGGCATTAGAAATCCTTTAAATTTCGGTTATCTTGCTTCGTGCGATAAATTTTTGCTGGAGAAAATTGCATTAATGGATATATTTTCCTAACTATTCTGTATGTTTAAAAAATTAAAATCGGGTACACTTTACATTAAGCATAAATTTTCTTAAGTACCCCACTTTCCCTACTCTCCTGCATATCACTCACTGTGCTCCCTTTTGCGAGACCGCGCTTATTATTTCAATTAAAATCTAATTCGGCTTTTCAATAAATATGCCACTCCTCGTGATACATCTGTGACGTCTCTTTGCACGCACTAAAATAAAATGCATCCGAGTCCCGAACGGACTCTACTGCACCCGCGAGCCGCGGGTTGCGCATCTACTGCAGGAATGCGCGTATGCAAGTGTCAAAATAATAATGCAAAATATTCTTCACCAAGAGAACAAGTGTTAATAATTCTTTACACAGCTAAAATAAAACCACCCCGTGAAAGATGCCAACCTAAATGTTCAACTGTATTTTTTGCCAGCTGACAAAAAAACGAGATTTCAACAAAGAGGTCTTGTTCTAGTGTTTTCATATTTTTGTGCTGTATTAATGATGACATAAGATCTCTCATGAAAAAACTCTGAAATACTTTAGACTCAAATTAATCAGTATACTTCTTCAAAAAGAGCAAAATGATTGTGTAGTGATATTATTAATATAATTAATTAATAAAAATGTACTTTGTTTTCAACACCTATTTATTGAAAATATTAACGTGTTTTAGGACCAATAGTCTCTTCGTCGGGATACAATGTATACTAACAAATGTTATTCAAAAAGCTTTCTATACTAATAATAATTTAAAAAATATATATTTAAGAATAAGGATAAGGATGATTCTTTAAAAAAATGGGTGTTAAAAAACACTTGAGGTGTTTAAGTAGCAATAATTATTCAGAATTTGCGAATCTTTTTTTGGCTATGGATCATTCTTTTGATAGTAATAAGGTTTTACAAATTTTACATTAAAATTATACAGAATTATAGTTTGATTAATTAGAAATTTTGAAAAAGAAAAATAGTGTTAATAGTCAATTAATAATTATAAATAACCAGGTCCTTAAAAAAATCTTTTAATTTTGCTTTCATGTTAGTAATTAATTATTATACATTGACCATACATTATTTTTTATATTTTGATTGTCTATACTTCGATTTTAAAATTGTTAGCATAAATTGTATCCTGACGAAGGGCTGTGAAACATATTGATATTTTCAATAATAAGAGGTAAAAACAAAGTACATTTTTATTAATTATGTTAATAAATATATCTTCTTCAATAATAGCAAAATAATTTAGTGGTAACATTATTTATATAAATAAAAAAAAACACTTTGCATAAAACCACAATTTATTGAATTATCAAAATGTTTGGAAACGTATTTTTTTAGATATTAACAAAGCTTTTATAAATTTTACGTACAAATAACATTTAACAAATAACATGACAGATTTGCGGTATCGTTAATGATTTAAACATTCTTTCGATATTAACAAAATTTTAAAAATTCCACATATATGTCAATACATAGGATTACATTAGCTAAAAGATTAGTTAAGTTAGAAGTATGTTATAAGATATGATTACTATAAAATGAAATAGATAACTTTGAAATTTGATAGAAAGTCTTAATAGCAAATTAAATATTATAAATATTCAATTTTTTTGGAAACATGTACGATTGAAATTTGTTGTCACATTAGTTCCTTATTAGTTATCTACATCTCATGGATTTATTTTATGTTTTCGTTAAAGTCTATACCTACTTCCAATTATCGTTACAAACTGGACTAGCTCCAAAAAGTGGGGCGAGTCCAGTTTGTTAAAAAGGGAGTTACGGCTAATTTTCGTTAGAAATTACCTACATTAAAATTTTGTTTATTTAATAAAATTTCAATCATTTCTAAAATGCCTTTAACAATATAAAAGAAGTATGTTATTACTTACTAATATTTTTAAATCAGTTAAAACGCAAACCATGATTTATCAAAATTAACTTAATACGGACATGCACCACTTCAAAATCAACGGCTCATACAATATATATATATATATATATATATATATATATATAGGATGTCCTGTATCTCGATGTCAAGCCGAAATCGGGTGATAGACCAAGTCATAATAGTCATCAGAAAAATATTTAAAAAAATCTAAGTCACGTGTTTTAAAAATTATAAGCATTTAAAAAAAAAAATTCTTTTTACTCCTGTTGCTACAAATCTTTATTTTTCTTAATTTTTTTATTATTATTATGTAATCCTGAATAATGCATCTGTAAACTTTTGTCCAAAATTCAAAGCTAACTGTTCCAGCTTGAAAAAAAATGACACTTTTTTACCAAACCAAGTATTCAAAATCAATACTTTGCCCAGTTTTAACTGACTGTTTTTTTTTTAAATATTTTTCTGATAACTATTATGACTTGGCCTATCACCCAATTTTGGTTTGACGTCGAGATACGGGACACCCTGTACACACATTAAAATTACTCACTAATATAGGACTGAAAATTTTATACCGTTGATTATTATTCCTAATTAATATATTCCAGTTCTTAGCAATAGAAGTCTTGTATGCAATCAAAACGTGATTTAAGATTATTATGACCTATATCGCAATTGCATCCAAAATGCATGCAGATAAATTGCATCTTCCTCTGAATAAAACACCGAACAACGCGCTCACGAATTCGAGTAGCGACAAAGTAAAACAGATATAACTCATGATGTTTGGTCTTTGGTATGATTAGTGGTGGCAACATTGATGATTATTCTGCACTAAATTTAAAATATTTCTCAGCAAAAGATTTGTTACGAAAAATATTTTTCGTTATTTACGGTGGCTCATTTTCAATGGACGATAATTTTCAAAAATATTTCGCGAGTGAGATTTTCAAGTCATGTGACGTATACTGAATTTACTGAAATTCACAAAAAAAATATTAATTTATATATTTTTGAAATTTGTAGCTTTAAATTTGTGGTAAGACCTGATTATTTATTTAAAAAAAACTAAGAAATTTTGCACATATATGATTGTTTTGATTTTTTGGAGTGCTGAGATGGTTTGGCCATGTAGAACATATGAGTGTGGAAAGGATAGTTAATAAAATATATGGGGCGAGTGTTGAAAGCAACAGGAATAGAGGGCGTCCGCGAAAGACCTAGCACGATCAGTATTGGATATAGATATAGATACTAGAAGTATTGGAGTATGGCCTTGTTAAAAGCCTCAACAACCGTAGAACATCTATGAGAAGATGCATGAATGTAGCCGAAGCAAAAAAGTGGTGTGTCAAGATACAAAAATGTGGCATCCTATCCTCTTTGCCTACACCTGCAAAGAAACGGTGTAATGCTTAGATTTTTAGATAATTACATTAGATTTCTAGATAATTAGAAGCATAACGGTTTCGATACCTTTGTACCAAGTCAGGACAGATGCCTAGTAATTGTTCAATAATTTTAAACAGCTCCATTTAACTTCTTCTTCAAAAACAGCAAAATAATTTTGTGGTGACATTATTAATATAATTAATAAAAATAATCTTAGTTTTCACCACTTTCGTATTAAAAAATATTTACATATTTTTTACATACATACATTTTTACATACATACATTTAATTTTAACCTACTTGTCATTATAAATAACCAGGTCCTTTTTACTTACATCGAATAATTATCTTTTAAATTTATTTTCATGTTAAGTAGGTACTTTATTATTATTAATTTTCCATAGATAATTTTTTTTTTTAATATTTTGATTGTCGATACTTCGATTTTTGAATTTAATTTTGTTAGTATACAATTGTATCCTGTCGAAGGAGCCATGGACTCTGAAACATGTTGATATTTTTTAATACAAAAGTGGTGAAAACTAAGTTTAATTTTATTAATTATGTTCCATTTAACTTAATTTAGTGTAATTCAGATGTTAGGTGAGGGCGTGGTCTCATTTGTGACGAGAGGGTAAAGTTTGACCGGGAGTCATCGAAAACAATCAATGTGGTTTATACTAGTTTGTGAGTTATTAAAAAAAAAATTAATTAACTAGCTGAACCGGCAATGCTTTACTATAAATAAAAAAAATCATTTAGGCACCCTAATTTCTTTTTACTGGTGAGATCGAGGATTTCAATAGATTTAAACCTTCTCTGGACATAGCTGATCATTTTGCCAAAAAACCACGCGTGAATCGGTCGAGTAGTTTTTTAGTCTATAACGCTGCCTTTGCTGTAATAATGGTGGCATTACAGCCATGACTGTTGGTGTCATCTGCTCCGACCTGATGGTTTCCTGAAATGAACCATTGCTTGCAGATTTGCAGATAATTTGTGGCATTCCACGGGGATGGGTTTTTAACCTTGCACCGCCAGCCTCTTTTTTTTGGGTACACAGAATATACAACAGGAGTTGTATATTCTGTGTGCTGTCCTTGAGCTTCTTTGTACCGCGTACGGCATTACTCTTTTTGATATCGACTACATATTCTCAGGTTTTAAAAATTGAAGTCATAAAAATGTACTTGGTCGAAGGTTTCCGAATGGCTTAAATGATTATAGAATATTTTAGAAACATCCTAAAGCTGGTTAAATACACAAATATAAACCAGTCAAATAATCGGGCCCTTATAAATTAATTTGCGGCCATGCTTAAGAGTCAGTGTATTTTGATAGCAAGCAGAAGTCATAGAATCAGGCAAAAAGATGGTGAAGCAGAAATGGGGACAAGAAGCCAACAATAGAGAAGGATGGAATGGTATGAAATACTTATCCTATATCCAGCAGTGGAGGCTGAATATAAAGAAGAAGAAGAAGAAACTGATTGTGTAAAATTAATGAATTATCATTATATTTTCATCAGGAATACCTACACTTTTCTGTCAAATGGTCAGAAAGTGGATCCAAAATTATTTACCAGATTTGTCACTGACAGACAAGTGAAGCTTGATAAAAGCATGTAAAAAAATGTTAATATCGTGAATATGTTAAAATAAGACAGCATACAGTGCGCTTGCATCTTGTCGTGAGCATTCCCCCGCCGCCCACGTGCCCTGCGCGCGCACGTGATGAATGTGAGACCTCTATGCGATTCCTAGTGCATGATTTATATTTTGAAACTATTTCTCATTTGATCACAATAATAATTTTACTTGCGCGGGCATTCCTCGAAATTCCAGAAAGACGCCGCGAGTCGGGAATTCCGATTCAAATTCCTGGATCCGGATAACATCTAAGTTTCAATTAAAATTCTTACTCTTCTAACGATGATCTTTGTAGTTTATTATATAGAGACGACCTATGTAAGAATTTTTTTAACTAATAGAGTATGTAGTAAATTAATTAAGATAAATATAAAGAGCTTCATCTCTGTGAAGCTCTTTATATGGAAAACGTGTATGTAAGTGAACATTTGCTCTATACTTTGTTCTTATATTATCAACCTTGGAATTAATTTACTTTAATTTACTTATTTACACTCTTGTTTGTTCATATATGTATATACCTTTTACTTCATTTACTTTACTTTACTTATATTTTTATTCTTATTTACTTTATTTCTTATTTACTTTATATACTTTTTACTCTAAATTACTTTACTTTATTTTTCCTTCATTCTTCTGATTACGTAACCATGAAATTAAATATTTAAATGGAGTCTCAATGAATGGAATGGCTACTTACCTCAGAACTGGTATTTTTATGTACCTAGCGAGGTAGGTAACGATAAAGGCCTGCATACAAAAAATTGTATATTGTATTTGTTGCTATCTTATCCATAAACTCTGTAAATATTCTTACTATTAATTATGTTTTGATGCAAGCTGTTATAAAAGTTATTGAGCTAATAAACGCCGATTTATCGGCACTGAAACTGAAACTGAAGTCTCTTTAGGGTAGCCCAGGGTTTACTACCTGTATGAGCCGACTTAAGTGATCAATTTGGAAAATGCAGTGATAACTAATTCCACCGTAAAAACAAACGCACATTATCAAAATTTTGAAAGTTGTATAATATATCGATGGTCCAGTTCATTAGTCAGACATCTCCAAAAAATAAAAATTTGAGTTGAATATGCAGTTTTATGAAAATCTGTCTGATTCAATACTCTTATAACTCATAACTGCAACCAAACTATTCATAATGAAGATAACCCTGTAAAGAATTAAACAAAATCTTGATGTTATATGGGTCTCTAGTAAGATATTATGCTGTTATGCCTCTCGATCGCAAAAAATCAAAGATGTCACCAAAATATTTTAAACCTAAAATTTCTAAATACTCATAAGGGAAAAATTTCACCACTGACGTAAACGGAAATCGAGTAATATGATTTAATATTAAAAAAATACTTATTGTTCAAAAATATGCGAGGAAAGGTAGGCAGATTTGATTTACCGCAAAAAATTGCTGTGACCTAGAATTTCAGATGCAAAAAGACGATCTGCTGTCTCCTAATTAAATTAAAAAATTATAATTTAAGCTAAAAAAATATATAATAATAATAAAATTAATTCATAATATTCATCAGAGTAATAATTGAAAAAATGCTATTCGTGATTTAGATGATTCTTGTCAATTTAACACAATTTGTTATCAAATTGCCGCTACCGTGGCGAAATTGGATAACACGCCGTCCCAGGATAGAAAGAAGGTTCGTTGGTTCGAATCCCGGTAACAGTTAAAATATTTTTTCGTTATATTCCCCCAGTGAACCCGAACTAATTCTCATTAATTGCAGAGTTGGCTTTTGTGGTTGAATTTAGTCTCTTTCTGGCTACTTATTCAAAAATGTTCGATAGATTAGATAAATAGTATATTACCAAGTGTATAATTCTCATTGTTTGTTAAATTAGATTACGCTACCATATGATTGTAAGTGATTATCCCTTACCACACATAAGAATTTTAATTCTTTTTGGTGAGGTATAACATATAATAATATTTTTTTGTTAATATTTGCCAGTTATCATTGATATAAAAGAAATAATATGTAGGTACTATCGATAAAATAATTTTTTTAAAATTGTACTGAAGGAAAATGGAGATCTTATAGGAAACATAGATTATAATTTTTTATAGAAAACATGATTTTGGATGGGATAGATAAATACATAGAATTCAGTATATTTTTAATAAGTAATCCTCGGTAACTGCATTCAAAATATTTTTAATTTTTTTTTTATATTGCTGTTTTTGCTTTTATTCCCGACAATTGATCGTACGTGGGAAATAAATTGCAACTTGCATATTTCTCGAATATTTCATTCTAATTTTAGTATTGAATTGCTTAAAATTAAATTAATCTTTGTAAAATATGCAAATCAAAGAAACTACCATGATCTATGAAATAATACAGCTTGTATTGCATGTAGCACAAGATATTAGGGTCAATATTATAAGGGTGGTTTTGCATAAATGCATAAACTTTTTATTTTACTTCATTTGCATTCTTACTTAACCGGTTCATTTTATTTATTCACGTTCAAACTTGTTTCGAATCATTTCACATTGTTGTGTAAGAAACAATATGTTAATCTGGTATTGGATTGATCCCTTAAGAAATAATGTTGCGGGTCACAAAACATCCCCTAATCAATGCATACTTGCAATATTTATTAAGCTTTAAAATATTTTGCAGGTAATCGAAGTCGTTTATCTTTTAATTCTTCTTCTTCTTCTTCCTTGCACTGTCCCAACTCATTGCCTAGGTAGGCAAGTGGGGTCGGGTCTTCTCGTTCTAAGGGTTTATCTTCTTCAGTTCTTGTATCTCTTTCTTCCAGGCCGTTTATCTGTAGTATTTTGGAGCATTGACACATTTATTTATTTATTAATTAACGCCCTATAAGGCTTTTACAACAGATAGGTAAAGTGTACATTAACAGAATATATAGTTTGAAGAAAAAAAATAATAACACGTAAACATAATAATGACATAAAGTGGAAAGAAAATACTTGAAATACAGATACAAATATATAAAGATAAATATACTATAAAGTAAAAAGCAAGTATATAAAAAGCAAAAGCATAAGAAAAACGTAATATAATAGAAATTTAAAAAAAAGTAATAATGTAGAGTGAAAAGATATAGCACAAGCTTTGAAAGTCATAGTATAATAAAAAATATACATACAAATACAAATCAATTATTTAAGTCCAATTCGACAAAAACTAGTTATCTTTCAATACACCTTTTAATATATGTTTAAATAATATACAGTTATTGACAAAGACGTCCGGTTGCTCGTATCTGTTTACTAGTCTAGGAAGCCTTTGCAGTGGGGAATTAAAGAAGTAGTTAGTAGCTGCAGTTTCCACGACAAAACCGGCATAACTTCTAGTTATGCGAGACGGAACACGCAAGCAAGCAGATACGTTCTAGTAGTGGAGGACAGTTGATAGTACCATTTATTAGTTTGTGTATAAAGAGAAAGTCCGTCACTATTCTTCTAGTCTCTAGTTTATCAAGACAGCTAAAAGATCTAAGAATGTTCAATTCATGTTCCATTCATCCAGGAGTTCTTTGGTCTTTCTCTGGATGACTATCGATGAAGCTACACAGATATTGTCTGATGGTCTGGTGGTCTCCGTATTATGTGCCTATACCATCTCAGTTGTCATTCCTCAGATATTTGTTATACAGAATTATATTACACAGAGTTAGAGTTTGAAAAATTAGAAATTTTGGAAATAAGAAAAAGTGTTAATATAAAATTAAAATTATGAATAACCAGGTCCTTTTTATAAATACTAATCTTATAAATTCTTTTATATTTTAGTATTTAATTATTATTCATTACCCATATTATTTTTAAAATTTTTACTGTCTATCTCGACTTTTGATTTTTAATTTAGGTACTATTATACATTGTATCCTAACAAAGGGACAATTTGCCTGAAACATAATGATATTTTCAATATATAAGTGATGAAAACAAATAACATTTTTTATTAATTATGTAAAAAAATTAATTCATAAAAAATGTAAAATTCTGTTAGTTTTGTTTGGAAGCTTGAACTTTATTCAATAACGTTATACCCTAACCATGTAATGTTCGGTAAACAAGTTGGCGCCGAAGGCTTGAATTATCAATATGTTGTAATGAAACCCCTTTCAAGACGTCTGTCTACCCCTAAATGTAACCCTTTGATTCCGATGGTGTTGTGATAAAATTTGAATATTTGCTTATTGGTTTCCGCGCGCACCCCCCTTTCATAGTTCAATTATTATTAACTTGATGTTTGACCCAAGTTAAAGGAGACTTAAACTGAATTTTTTAATTAAAACGAGTTTATAATTTTATTCCCTGCACCACCCTGTGCAGTTAACCTCTTATTTATATATGCGTATTTTAAACAGAACCAAAGATTGATTTGAATTAGTTTCTGGTTTATCGACATATATAGGTTTTAATTTTATTCACAATACTTGTGAAATTAGTACGTGCTCATGTGAGAATCTTTATAATTCAGTTTCACATGAGATCGTTTATAATTATTGATTTAATTTGTATTAAATAATGTATGTTGCTTTGAATTTAAGAGATTTATTGGCATTGGATTTATTAAAGATGTCTCATAGAGATGAAATAATATTTTTTTTATATGAGAATGTACGTATGCAAGTCTTTTTGAGTGTTCATAGGGCTTACACTGATCTGATCACATTACATATGTAACGTTTATCAATTCCACCCATATCTAAAAAAATTTTGAAGTTGTACATATTGTAACGAGGCTAAAAGAATCACGCACTCATGTCAAGTGACAGTTGTTTGAAATGATCACAACACTACGGGAAGTATCGGAAAACACCTACAAAAGCCTGGAAGCCACGAGAAAATTCTCGTAAACACTAGGAACGCCTAGAAGGCTCGATATCAGCAGATATATAAACAGGACCGCGCGCGAAAGTATCGAGTTGTTGTTGTTTTTGCGCGCTTGACAGCGAAACCGAAACGAAAGTAGCCGCGAGTTGCGAAAGCCAGGGTGGCCAAGTGAGCGGTAATTCGACAGCGAATATTCTGGAAAAGTTCTTATATTCTTAGACAAGATAATGTGTGGATTATCTTACGATGGAATTGGTGAACGTTGCATCGTGTAGAGTGATCTTTTTAGCCAGCTCATACAGGTTGTAGGCCCTGGGCCATCGTAAAAAAAATACTTCTACACATATTTCTTATATATTTAGCTTCGTCTCCGTGAAACCTCTATAATTTATCTTAATCTATAAAGAAGTTAAACATACTAATATTAATAGATTAAAAAATGATAGGCCATCGTGATTCTCAGGTCTCGAAAAAAACATTCAGTATTATTGAAAATTGTCAAAATTCACTGATTGCCCGACCATATTTTCGGTGCGGATGTACAATTAATTTAATCCACTTACCGTCCCATACGTCAAAATGTTGATCATATTCCGGGCGCTAATGGCCGTGACGCGCTGATGACGTGGAGGCGTTTGATTGGCTAATGGATGTTCAATTTTGGCGCCCTGTCAAAGTGACATTTCAAAAAATGGAGAGGAATTGTGACCGACTGTGGCGCCGTCGTCGCGCGGGTGCCAATTTGGGGCACTCAAAATGTAGATTGAATAAATATAGGTCGATTTTTTTGGTACTGGCGGCCGGAAGGGCGGCGCAGCTTTGAAAGTAAAATGTTCCGCTAAAGGGTAGTTATTATGTGAAATTTTTTACACTTAATTATCGTATTAAAGTAATTGATATTGATACTACTGTGTGTGTTTTCTGTTTCGCTTCCTGGAGCGTGCATTGCTGACATTAAACAACTGTGCATTTTTAAAATGGATCGACGTTGCGCGGCCACGGCCTGTGTCTCCGTTTAAGTAATTTTTCAATGTTTTTGAGAATGTTCTTATTTTACAAGAACACAATTACAGGATTTTTGTCCGCAGAGGGATCGTCATTAATCAAAATGTATTAAAGATGTGTGGAATGCTAGTTCACCGTTGATTTTTTGTTGAAATATGCCGTTTACGTGAGAAATAGTAGAGGTCTGGGGACTCCAAATTCACCTATTGGTGAATTACTTAGAGATTCATTTGATCTGATTATCTGAGGTCTGTTCGTTGAGTGGTTTTTTACCCGTTTGGGGCTCTGTGGTTAATCCCGTTTTCTTTTGGTTCTGGTACGAGTTGTTTGACTTTCTTCGAATCGATGAAGATACTTGTGCAATTACTTGATTTGTTCAATTTATTTTGTATAATGGTGGATGTTTTGCGGTTGCGTCATGTGTGCATATTTCCCGGGTAACCTGAATGGATTTTAATTAATTGTAGAATTGACATTTGTGATTGAATGTAGTCTCCTTTTGACCGCTTATTCAAAATTTTTCGATATATTAGATATATTAGCTAATTCTCATTGTTTGTTAAATTAGATTACACTACCAATATGATTTTAAGTGATTATCCCTTACCACACACAAGAATCTTAATTCTTTTTGGTTTAGACGTTAAGGTTTAACATATATTAATAGTTAATAGAGGTTTAACATATATTAATAATTTGATTGTTAATATTTACTAATTATCATTGTTCTAAAATAAATTATATGTATTATCTATTAAATAAATAAAAATAAAATTAACATACCTACTCAGAAATATTATGAATATAAAAACTAGTCTAATAGGCGTTAAAAATTTAATAATTTTCAGGGATATTCTAATTAATTATTCGGATGAATGTCATATACACATAAAAAAAGCAATTATGGATTTTATATAACCACTAAAAATTACTTTTTTGTCTACCGGTTTCGAGACGTAACCCTCTCTTCATCGGGACAACCACTACACTCGCATGTAAGTAACACTTAACACCACAACCATAGTACGATTTGCACACCTATGCATTTGCAGATTACATTCAGGGCTTTACTTAACTTGGAACTTCGGGAACGGTATTTCGCCCCAGATATCTTGAAGAAAGTGAAAGCAAGGAAACTGTAGTAGCCATAATATATAGATAAATCTCGCAACACAAGACAACAGAGTCGATAATGAGAATTTTTTTATCCATTCTTTTTTTTTAATGTTTGTTTACAATAGTATATAATATACATTTTTTTAATGGCATCATGTAATTATTTTATAATTATTAGCTTGTATCATATTTTATATATTTTCACTTTTTCATTATTTTACATTGTATTATCAAATCTATTGTATTATTTTATAATTATTAGCTTGTATCATGATTTATATTGTCACCTTAGGACAGGCCTAGCTTTTTAGGTGAGGATTTGTAATTGTGAAGGAAGGAAATAAATATGGGGAGAGAGAGGAGGGAGATTGGAGAGAGGAACAAAGTGAGCAAGATAACAATAAATGCAAGAATGTAATTCATTTCCCATAAGAAATAAGAAATAATTATTAAAAGTAATTTATATTTAATTTAATTTCATCCTCCTAATTTTTCTCCCTTATCTTTCCTATACATATCTTTCTTCTTTCATATTTTCTGTAAATTTTGTCTGAAATCATAATAAATAAATAAAAGAATAATTGTGCCCATTGTGTACAAGAATACATTACCTTCACATCACTAAGAAAATAATACTAAATAAAAATTTACTGCAATATTAAGGGATCGAAATCTTTTTTAGGTTTTTTTAATATTTTTATTTTTCATTCTATGTGCGTATATTTTTACATGAATTAAATTAATTTAACCATATCTTTTATAATGTAATTATTGTGCTTTTTATAATAAACAAGGTGACAGTCTTGCACTCGGGGTGCGACACATCAGACATAACACTTAACGCCATCTGTGATAAAATAATCGGAATAAGCGTGTTCGATAACAAAACTCGACAGCCAATCGCGGGCGTGTATTTGCGCCGGGTCCGCGTTGCATCAATCGGCGTTCGCTTTTTGAACTTTTTGCAATGCGCAAACCGCGAAATGATGACGCAAAGGCATTAGTCGGGAGTCGAACCGGCGGCACTCAGCGCGGCCTGTAATCTGCGCGCCCGCCGCCCGGTGCCGTGAAGCATAGTGAGGAAATCGGTGGACTCGCGAAGACTCGAGCAGCTGTGTCATATTTACAATTTTAGTATTTTTTTAAATTATTAAAAATTTATTTGACAAAAAATAATATTCTCATTTTTTGTTTATTCTTATTTATGAAAGAAAATTATAATAACATTTATTTTATTTTATTTATAATTCAAACAGCTTATTTGACACTAAGAAATAAAACATATAATAATATTAAGCCAATTATATGAATTCACTCGATTAACCTAGAATACTATGTATTGTTTTTGCTTTACAGTGCCTTAAGCAGAGTAGTTCAATATTATTATTATATTTATTAATAACGTAAATACAAAAAATCATGAGAAAATACTATAAGTAATAAAATGGCAGTGGGCTGGACATACGGCTCGACAGGAGGATACTAGATGGGCACCCAGAATCCTACAGTGGAGGCCCTGGTCGAAAAAGGGAAGCGTCGGAAGACCTCAGAAAGGTGGTCTGATGACATAGTCCAGCAAGCAGGAAGAACCTGGATGCGAAAGGGGAGAATCAGAGATGAGTGGACGAAAATGGAAGAGGCCTACATCCAGCAGTGGAGAGAAAAAGGCTGAGGAAGAAGAGGAAGAAGAAGAAGAAGAAGAAGAAGAAGAAGAAGAAGAAGAAGAAGAATATATAAAGTAGTAAGAAGAAAGTGATTAAAAGGAAGAAGAAGAAGAAGAAGAAGAATATATAAAGTAGTAAGAAGAAAGTAATTAAAAGTTCACATATGTGTTAAAGCAAAGGCGGCAATATTAAAAAAAATTGAATGCAGTCATCGAGACTACTAATTTATTATATACTGAATTCGAGATTTTATATGAAATATAGTCTATACATTTACAGGAAACATAAATTTGGAACGTATAGATACTAAAATTCAGTACATTTTAAATTAGAAATCCTCGGTGAATGCATTCAAAATATATTTTTTTGCATATTACTTCCTTTGCTTTTATACCCCACGTATATAATAGTCGGATGTATACCGTTCACTTGTCAATAGCTCAGATAAAATTTGTTTGTCGAGGTCAAAATGTGCGCCTTCGGTAAAACTGTTTCTTATTTAACCAGATACCCTGGCGTTGTGTTAAATAACACAATCAGTATATTTTTCGACATTACTTTCGATATATTATGACATATTTTCCAACATATTTTTGACATTACCGTGGGCCCGAAGAAGAAAATAAAAGTTTATAAATTCATGTCTTGTAAACTTTAAAAAAAATAATTTCAACACAGACCACCAAAATTTAATCAAACAATTTAGACAAAAAATTTAACTAAATTGTCCACAATTTGGCACCATTTCTAGTGCCAATGCGTTTGCCGTTCTTAAAAAATTACAGTGAGCTCGTTAATTTTAAAACAATAATGAAAAGGTCAAAGTATATACTCCTAAAAAAATATCATGTATTAGTAAATAAATAAACGCTTTATTACTCAATGATGTTTTTACTTAAGATACTCGGTTAGGATCAAAATTATTAAAAATACGTTTGTAGTAAAAATGGGTCTTAGACATTCTTGTACTATATTCCCATTCTCCTCTCCTAATGAACTAGTTTAGTTCGTGTGTGTACAAATTTTACACTCTATGTATTTCAACGTTTTACTTAAGGATTCATCGATACGCACTTTTATACGATATCGATACCGATATTTATAAAAAAGTATCGACGATATCGATACCGATGCGGATAGTGTAGATTCCAAAGGGTGTAAAAAGTTGTGAGTTTAGATTAGAAACAGAAGAAATTACCTGTATAATATTTTTAGAATGTTTACTTTATAATGAAATTTTAAAAATGTTAATAGGTATTACAGAACATTGTGTTCAGATTATTATATGACAAGCTTGTGGTGTAGTGGTCATAACGTTCGCCTAGTGATCTGGTGGTCGGTGGTTCAATCCCCATTCCAGGACACCGGCAATTTATACCTATTTTCATAGCACAGGCTTTTGGCTTAATTAGACAATAGTAAGAATATTGATACGACACGTGTTCCGTGTTCGGAATGAAATTATAAAACGGGGGGATTCATGGGATAAATTATTAAAACATTTTAACATGAACGAATTAAGAGCGAAAATGGCGTGTTTACATATGGATTATCTATCGTGCGAAATTCAAAATGTATGGGAAAGTAAATATCGTCGATTCCGATATATTGGAAAACCTACGATATCGTTTTAATGCTTCATGTATTTCTATACAGGTAATTTTTGCTAATATTCTTATGCGACAAAATTTTTATTTTTTTAAAAGTAAAATGGCGTTAGGACCGATTTGAAATACCACCAACTCGATATCGGCTGCACGCACATCCGACAAATCAGAGACAAATTCCAGAAACTAAAAACAATTGACCATTCCGGTTGAGCTCACGAGGAGAAAAGTCTCGATTTACTGTAATATCATTATCTTTACCAGTAAAACTTTCTGCAAAGTGCCACTGCGCGATGCACGCGGATTAATTACGCCTGGATCACGCAAGAACGATATACAAAAGTTTATCAAAATAACGAAAATGATGTAAAGGGTCGTTCCGAACTACAGCTATGTGGGAAATGTGCGAGTCAAATGCAGTAACATTTTTATTGATCAAATGCAACAATAGAAATAGCTAATTTGTTAATCGCCATTATGAACTCGTATATTTATAAAGGTCAGTATTGCACATAAGACAGAGACCACCAGACCACACGGTGAAGCAGGCACTGTCCATGGAGCTTCACCGACAGTCATCCAGAGGAAGACCAAAAAACTCCTGGATTACTCAATGCTCCAAAATACTACAGAGAAACGGCCTGGATGAAAGCTATACCTAGAACCGAAAAAGATACAACCTGAGAATGAGAAGAGCCTACCTTGTTAATGACAGTGGGACAGTTGGAACAGTGCAACGAAAAAGAAGAAGAAAGTACTGCTTCATAGAGTGGATCTTTATCCGATTCAGTTCGCCAAGAGTTTATATTTTTAAGATTCTATTTTTGAAATTCAATATGAAAAATATCTGTAAAACCCTATGTAAAAGAAAAAAAAACATATTTCTTTTATTTAATTGGCTAACTACTATTGGGGTGTGCGTCATCTCATGGATACAGAGCTCAAATATTGAAGGAATTAAAACAGATCGTCACACTTTTGAATAAACAAAACTTTTTTAAAAGTAAAGACGCTGGACACTACTATAGCTGGAAAAATAATTTGATCACTTAAATATTCAACTCCCTTAATCAAAATATATTATAGATGTCTCATAAAGACGAAGCTATATTTTTACACGGGAAAGTAGGTATGGAAGTCATTTATAAAAATGATATAGATACCTCATTCTCAATAGTGACATCTGTATTAGAATATGGGAATGAAAAAGCTTTGGACTGCAGGTGGCAGTAGTAAAAATACAACCCACATACGAAATGAGTTGCGTGAGTTAATCTTCCAACAATTGATAGATGTGGCAGTCTACCATGGGTGGAATGGTGAACGTTACATAAGGTAAAGTGATCACTTAAGCCCTTTGAACACCCAGAAAGACGACCATCTTGATTAATGATATCCAGGGGGGGATAAAATAAAGTATTGTGTTATATCCTAAAAAAATTATAAAAAATCTAGACGACATCACGCTTATTTTCAGAGTAAAGCTTCAAGTAAGTTGTCGCTTGCATGAAGCTTTCATCAAGGAAGCATGAAACGTTCTGACTTGATACCTACCGCAGAAATATTGGGCTCTTTAAGAATTTCATTCCATTTTAAGAATTTCATTCTATTTTAAGAATTTGTAGACTGTACAGCGATAATAGAGATGGACTCGGTAAATGAATTGGACATATTTTATCTAAATCATTAGTGAGCTTAAAAAAACCTATGCCTTTGTCTTCAAATTTATTATGTAATTTTTTAAACAATTTGGATTTATAATTTATAGAAATCAACTTTATATACACCTTTTTTTTTATTGATAAATATTCAACATGTTTCAAAGCCAATGGCTTCTTCATCAGGATAACAAATATACAAAGTTAAATTTAAAAATCGAAGTTATAGATAATCAAAATATTTAAAAGTTATATATATGGAAAATGAATAATAATAAAGTATCTACTTAACATGAAAATAAATTTAAAAGATAACTATTTGTAAAAATGACATTTGCTATTAACATTCTTCTTATTTCCAAAATTTCTAATTTAACGAACTGTGATTCTGTATAATTTGTATTAAAAATTTGTAAACCCTTATTAATATCAAAAGAATGATCCACAGCCAAAAGATGGTTAGAAATTCAGAATAATTATTACTATTTAAACACCTTTAATGTTCCTTAACTTTAACTTCAAAATTCCTACATGCCTTTCCTATATAAAAATAATCACAATCATTACAAATCAATTTATAAACACCCGATTTTTTTTTAAAATTATCCTTATTATTTAATATGTTTTTTTTTAAATTTATTATTAGTATAAAAAGCTGGTTGAATAACATTAGAGATATTTTTAACTATTGAATTAAAAATTTCATTATTTATAAATATAATTCTCCTCCAATGTTTATCACAATCAAAAATTAAGAAATTTTTATCTTGTATTTAAATAAATTTTGTATTTAAATTAAAGTAAATTTGGATTTATTTATTAAAAGCAACCAATGAAAATGAGCAAATCATGACTAAACATTCAATATATTTTTCTTTTTATTAGGCATTTCAAGTACTAAGTGTACAAATATAAAAAAATAGTAGAATTTCGAAAGATATGGGTATATGATCGTGAAGATGAGGAATTATTGTAAATTTGCACCCCAATGAGAGAAATTATTGATTTTTAAGACGATTGTTTAAGACCACTTTTGAATTAAATTAAACACTACAAGTTTCTAAACCTATAGATGCTCTCTTCCACCGGTTATAATATAAACCAGTTTATATTCTAATCTGTAGAGAACATCTCTGTAGTTCTCAAATCTAGTAGTGTTCAATAAAACTCAAAAGTCGTCTTAAACACGTGTTTCATTTATTTATATAAATGAATCACGTCATTTCACAAAGTTAGTGCCAAATAAATAAATTTTATTTTATGAAATTTTAAATAAAATTTATTAAAACGACTAACCGCAATGTTTTTACAGTAAAAATTCAAAATATCACATTACTTATTACAAACTATAATGTGTAGGTACAAAATGAGCAGATTTTCTTAGAATTTATTCGTCCATCAATTTATCTGGGTTACAAAATTATCAAGCTTTAAATATTGTTTCTCTTTGGCAAGGCTTCGGGTTTATGTGTCAGGTATTAACGATTGAATTGTTCGATTCGACTAATACAGAAGAATTAAAAGTCCATGAATACAGTCGCAACAGAAAATTCTACAGAAAAACCATTACACTACGAGTCGATGGCTGTTTGAAGGCTCGATTCCCAATCCACGTTAAAAAACTTACTATAATAAGTAAAAAATTTTTGGTACAGGTTTTTTTCTCAATATTGGTGCTTTTAACATGCACCCTTTGTACCCTGCAGATATTCTCCCGGAGTATGATAAGGTTTGCGGGGAGGAACAAGACAGGACGAGAGGGGGAAGTATTAAGGAAAGGGTAAGCAAATTGTTTGTTGATGAATGCAACGTGTCATTCACCTGTCGGCGCAATAAGTGAAGATGCAATGCGCATTGGCGTGCGGAGTGCATCTGATGCACTTTTTCGATTCTCCATATCTAGAAATAAATTCAATCCTTTTAGATTTAGAATTATATCTGCGACAACCTTACATATTTGGCACACCACAATACATTAAATGAGATTACTTATTTTTAAAATGGAAGAAAAGCACGTATGAGAATCGCATTACACAAATACATGTCTTCTCTTTTAATATAAAAGTATTGTTATTTAGTCTTTTCAATACTTGGTTATTCTTTGGTAATATCATATTTAAAATGGCTTCCGTTATTGTAGTATTAATAATATTATTGTAATATAATAATTAGAACCATAGTCTTCTTGGTCCAAAAGTTCTGTAAAGGATTAACTCTTTTTATTTTTTAGGTTGTAATTTTTAATTTAGTATTGTTTATTTATTTATTATGGCACAGAGTAACATTAAAATAAACCATTTGACATATATACCTAGATGTAAAAAATCAAAATTTTTGAAAAGTATATTGAAACTATAAATAAAGTGAAATATATCGGTAGAGTATCAAGAAATAAACAAATATTAAAATTTACTCAATTACTACAATAAAGCATTCAAACATATCAATTTCAGCGTAAACAGTTTTTTTGGATTTTGGATTCTTAATATCGGAGAATTCCTTTGAGCGACTGTCGCAGTATTATTACAATAATACGGCACTACTGTTTGTATACTCCTTGAAGGTACATATATATGGATGTTAATTAGTTGCAATAACAACTCTAATTAATAACAATAATAATAACAAATGTCATTAATCTTAATAATGACTCATTATTAACCCTTAACCGAAATCACCTTATTTTGATGAACGTATACGGAATCGTGGGTCAAAATGAAACCAACAGCCAAATACCTTTTGGTTTCTTAATTTTATATTTTATTATTTTAGTGAATTTTTTTAGGAACGTAATAGAACTGCTTATTTTATAAGTAGAAATTAATTATCATCAAATAATTTAAAATTATAAATTTTTAATTATTTAATAAAAGGATTAATAATTTTAACTTTGGGTCAGTTGTTATAAGTAAAGTATTTTTTGTTTCACTGGGTTCAACGTATTTTTCTCATTAGAAAAAAGTTATTAAAAAAAAAAAAATTATCAAAAAAATAATTATCAATTAATCAATTTAATTGACAAAATAAATTTTATAAAAAATATTAATTAATTAATTTAATTTATTAATTTAATTTAAAATTATTTAGTAAAATATTTATCATTTATTCTATGTATGCATACAGTACTCAAATACTGTTTAAAAATATAATTTAACCATGTATAACATTTTTGTCTACTGACGTCTACCCTCAGGAATCAGACATTCTCAGTATGTGCCCAAGCCACCTCAATTGAGATTTTTCTATGAAGAGTAGCAGTGGTTCAATGTTTAGATCGTCTCGGATAGTCGAGTTTCTTATTCGATCCCGTTTCGTAACACCCGCCACTCCTCTCAAGTACTTCATTTCGGCAGCTTGGACTCTAGAGCGTGTTTGTCCGTTTAGCATCCATATCTGGTGACCGTACATTAGGTCGTAAGTCCGTACTTAATATTACTTACTAGCTGTGCCACGCGTAGATTTTTAGTACACTGTTTGTATCGTCATAGAACTTTCGCGAACCTTCTAAAACATTATTCTTCCAGAATTTTCAAGAAATTTATCGAATGTACAGGAACCTTCTAGACACACCGACACATTTCGCCACTCAGCTTAGAACCTTATAGAATTTTCGGGAATTTTCTAGAACCTTCTCCTTCCAGAACTTTCTAGAGCAGGTTTTTCCGGAACTTTTAGACTCACTGACATAGTCGGCGCGCCTATTTTGAAACAATTTGAAGAATTAGAAGCACTAGAAAGCACGTTTTTGTCACCCACTCTCACCTACGCACAGCCAACCCCACCAAACTCGCATTTTTTCGATGTGACACCAAGGACTATCCACCACCATAACCATCGGTGGGTGGTTGTGGCCGGATGTGGAGAAAACTTGGCGGGTAGGGAAACACGGGTTTCCTTATATATATATATATATATATATTTGTGTATATATTGATTTAAAAGAATATATATATTTTTTAACAACTTGACGTGCCGCCCATGGATCAAATCATTTCTTCAACTTTCTTGCGTAATGCAGTGGCAGCCTCTCATCCGTCTCGCTCCCCGGCCGATGCGACTGTTCAAGTGTGTATTAAGGAAGGAACGTCATTTGCTCAAGCGCCATGATAATCTGCCTCGTGATTACATTTCATCTCTTCTATAAATGGCACAAATATTAGTGCGACAGAATAAAAAAATCATTATCAATAACGCGGCCCGCTTGCTGGTCTAGTGGTAAAATACTTGCCTATTGAACAAATGGTAGAGGGGTTAGTCCTTCAAGTTTTCTGGTCATGCATGTCTTCGATTTGGAGCTACTCATGTTATTGTTGTATATATAAATATTGACCCAAATCATGGCTATTCAACCCTTCGGGTTTGGTGAAAGAACTAACTAACCCATAAAAACCAAGTTTTTATTATACTCTCTTTCTCATTGGAACAGGTTTCGCGCCTAATCCACGGGCCTAATAATCGGGCTCGAAAATTAAACAATACATAAATCGTTAAAATTAAGAAAAATCCAAAATTATACTATAATTTTTAAATTTTTTTAAACGAAATTTTTTTATATCATTTTTATTGTCGCCACGAGTCGGCCTGCAAAGTTTTAGCTCGATTGGATCACGGGAAAAGAGTTAAAAGTTGATCCAAAGTTTTTTCGGCAGACAAGCAGACGCTACGAGTTAAAAGAAAGGGAGTTAAAAAGAATATATTTACTCCCTTTATATATTAACTCGTAGCGTCTGCTTGCTTGACAAAAAAACTTTGGATCGATTTTTAACCCTTTTACCGTGATCCAATCGAGCTGAAACTTTGCAAGCAGACTCGTGGCGACGATCAAGAAGATCTATCAAATTTTTGTTAAAAAAATTAATAAATTTTTGGATTTTTCAAATTTTTAATGTTTTTTTTTATACAACTTACTAAGTTGTATGAAAATATTTCAACGCGTCTGGTAGACACGGAACCTGATTATAGTATAATTTTGGATTTTTGGAAATTTTTTATTACTCCCTTTCGTAGCGTTGCTCACCGAAGCCCAACGCGTAGATTAAGGGCCAAACCAGTTTCCACTAGTAAATGAGAATGGGAGTATAATAAAAACTTGGTTTTTATGGGTTACTTTTTTTTAACACAATAATTTATACACAACGTTTTATTCCACTTATTTGAGTTATATATAAGCCTATGCGCTTTCGATGGGCACAACCATCATCTTCAGAGGCAATATTATAACTAATTGTAAATCAATATGGCCGACAAATCGAAAGTAAAGGGAGGATGGAGGGGGTAGTTATTTATTGATATATACGACAGTAATTAATTTTTATTTTTGATTGCTTTATTAATTTATAGTATTTCTAGAGCATTCAGTTTATGACCCTTCGCCTCTAGATGTAGAACCCTAATATTATTTTGTGGTTGTGTCCATCGAAAGCGCTTAGGCTTATATAAATCAAATAAGTGGAATAAAACGTTGTGTATAAATTATTGTGTTAATCATGAACTTCCAAAAACAACTGTTATTAAGTAATAAATATTCAATAAGTTAACTAAAGAATTGATCATTTCACATTCAATCTTGTATGTTACCGTAACTATACTTTTCTTTTGCTGTCTTTTCGTGTGATATCCAACATATAATACATCTTTCCTAATGAAAATACAAAACAATATTTTTATATTAATTCTCATTATCTGTTAACACAGATTATACTACCAATATCTTATACTAATTACTTTCTTAAAAAAAATTAACATAGTAATTCTTTTGTATTTCAAAATTTTTGTCTTATTGGTGTAAATTTTTCCTTTGTAGGTGATTATTCTTCACCACACATAAGAACCTTGATTTTTTTGGTGAGGTATAACATAAATGATAATTTAGTTACCTATCATTGTTTTAAAAAAATTATGTGTATTTTTCTATTAAATAAAAAATAAAAAATATATGTTCTGAGAATACGATTACAAAATGAGAAGGTCAACAGTCTCTAGCATAGTTCCTTAAAATATATGGAAGGTTTCAATTCAAAATATATATACAACTTTCAAAAATTTGATTTGAATTGTTGAACGTTGCATTGTGTAAAGGGATCACTTAAGCTTAGAATCTTAGAAAATGAGGCTTCTGGCTAGTTTTTTTTTGTTTCCTTTAGTCTTGCTAGATATTCTGAGAGTGAAATATGAATGAAATATCAACATCCCCTCCAATTTCTCGATAGCCGGTGGCCCGGCAAAAAGAAATACAAAAAAATTCAATTTTAAGATTTGTTTTTGCATTTTTGGGAAGATATTCATAATTTCTTCTGTATTTGAAAAACTCTATTTGAAGATTTTTTTCTTCTGAGTTACCTTATATATTTCATTTCAATATTTCATTTAGTATTATTCCTAGAAAAAAATTTGAAAATTCACATGTGTATTATCGTAATCAAAAATTGCTTTATCTATAAAAATTAAATACTAATGACTATTAGAAATGCCCAGGCTGAAACCATTTTGTATATGCGCACAAGTCCCATAAACATAATTAATTTTAATTATACTTTCACTCAAAATATATCAAATTTATATCCAATAATAGCTTGTACTTTTTAAATAATAATTAAATAAAACAAATCCGGATATAAAAAAAATCTATTTACGAAATTAATTTTTCTTAAGTTTTTAAGTAAACCTTAAAATTTGGTTTCCTATTTTAAAAATTTATAATAAAAGTTATAAAATATTAATAAAAATAAAACGCTATAGCTTGATTTTTTTAACAGTTGGTATAAAAAGTGTTTCAGCATCTAAGATTATTCTAGTATGAAATAACTAAAACCAGGATTTTTAATATGCCACCTTGTAGTGTTGTTTTTATCATTTTTTGTAGGTATATATATTTAATATATTGTTGTTAATTTTTAATTAAATATGTATTTACTGTACTTAATTTTTTATTTTACTTTCAACTTGATGCTTTGACTCTATTATATACCAAATAATTTGATAATAAGTTCAACGTATGCAATTTTAGGTAGGATACATGTCACATCAACATTCTTACTAAGTTATGAAAAATGGTGGAATCAAATTTTTGAAAATTGAATAAATGTTGCCAATCTGTTATATATTTTAAGGGACTATGTAAATGTATGCTAGAGATATCTGTAGTCCTTCTCTTGAAATATTATACATAGATTTCGCTGCTGGTATACTTCTTTAATACCCAATAAAAAAGACGTTTCACGTTTCTTATACAAATAACATGGTCTCTGTGAGATTTAAAAAAAATATCTAATTATAATTATCTCTCAGTGAAAAAATCCAGTTATTGTGTTCTCAGAACAAACATATAAAAAATTGTTGAAATAATTCAATTTATTTTCAATGTAAACATAATTTCGAAAAATTTAAAACTGTTATGTTTTATGATAGCTGACCGCCGATCGAAATAATAAAGTGTCATTGGTCGGAATTAGCATTCGAAGTATTCTGCTCCAATTGCTAGCCAGGATTTTTAACTTACGAAACCCGAACCAGTTGACAATTGGAATTCGGAGTTCCGTTGTCTTGTCTCTGTTGGAATATTGATGTTTTTTCATGCGGTTCCTAAAAATACGATGTATCTGGTGTTGGAAATTTAACCCCTTCGGAAATGTAGTTGGTGTAGCTTTGTTTCTGAATTTGGCAATAGTCGCAGTTTAAGTTAAAGCCTTTTGAAAATAGAAATAACGCGTTGTGTTTCTGAATTCACTCGATTACAACAAGCTGAGTTCTGCAACCCAAGAACCAGGACGGACTCCGTAAGTACGATTTCAACTGTTTAAGTAGCTAGTGGTTATAGTAGAGAAATAGTCTAGACTATGCGCTTTATTGGCAGAGATTGAGGAGGAAAATACCGTCCATCATCGTACATTTTGGAATAACATAAAACACTGTAGGGGTTATCTTGAGAGTTCAAAAAAATTTGAGAAGTGTGAAGAATTCTCGAGGGCAGAGAGAGGATGGGAGAAGGGGGATAAGTCGCGATATTTAAATATTAAAAAATGTTCCTTAAAATTAAAAAAATTAAAATTAAAATTAATTAAAATCGTCAGTAATGAAATGTGTAGGGAATTTGCAATAATTTGTATTGCAATGTTTATCAAACCGCAACCCCCAGTCGGCGGGCAGCGGGCAGGCAGCTAGCGCGACTACCTATCGTCGTGTTTTACACAATTACCGGGTAATGAGTCGGTGGCTCATAGATGCTGCTGGGGCTGGGGCTCTGCTCAATCATTAGGAAAAATTATACGAGGCGGTGGGGGCCTTTGAGCATCGTCGCCGCTTTTATTAAAAAAAAATTATAAACACGATCTGTACTGAAAATATTTATTTATGACTAACTGAATTTTTTTACGGTCTGGTAATTAGCATTACGGTTATTTTTAAATAGACTTAACTCTGTAATGCACGCTTCACTGAGTTTTATAATTATCATGATTATTTTTACTTACTTACCATCATGACGTTTTCCCGTGGGGGTAGGCAGAGAGGATAGAGCGCCACACTCTTCTGTCCTGACGTACAACTCTCGCCTCATCCGCATTCGTGCGTCTTCGCATGCAAGCTCGCCGGTTGTTGAGGCTTCTTACGGGACCATCTTCCAGTCATCAACATTTGCACTTTAATCTTTCTTAGCATTCTTTCCTCATTCATTCGCTCAACATGCCCAAACCATCTGAGTGACCCTTTTTTAATTCTGTTAATTATGCTAAGATCAGCTTTACATTCGTTCCAAATATCTGCATTCTTTATCATATTATCATTATTTTGTAATGATGAAATGGATTTGTCACACATACGTCTGGGGGATCTCGTCTCCACTGCATTCAATCTTCTTTCGTTCCTCTTCTGCCAGCTCCAGGCTTCTCAATCCACTCTATTCGCATGATAAAAATACTTTTAAATTGGTAATTAAAATAGATGGGACGTTTTTACGTAATTATTTATATGCAAAGTTTTTATGAAAAATGTATATTATAATATAGATTTCTCATAGAAACTTTGCGCATACATAGTTATAATATTTATATTATAATATTTGAGTTTAATCTAATATGTGGACATACGAATTGTTCGTGGGACATACTGTCGAGTACTTCTCTCGAATCGATGAAGATACCTGTATAATAACTTGATTTGTTCAATTTATTTTGCATGATGGTGAATGTTTTGCGGTTGCGCCCTGTGTGCATATTCCCCCAGTGAACCCGAATGGGTCCTCATTTATTGTATAATTGAGTTTGGTCTCTTTTGACTGCTTATTCTATATTATTGTTTACTTGACTGCTTATTCTATATATTGTGTTATTAATTAAGATTTTGTTATATTAGATAATGGTATATTACTTTTCTCATTTTCATATAATTAGATTACACTAACTATATGAATGAAAGTGGTTATCCCTCATCATACACAAGAATTCATAATTCTTTTTGGTGAGGTTGCAAAAATTTAATTTTAAGCATTGTAATAAAATATTATATATATTATTAATTCATTAATAAAAAAAAAATTGGTCACATCATAATTAAAATATTTGGAAACTCAAATTTAATGTCACAATAGGACTATTTATCATAAATATATGTTGATTATCCACATATATATAAAAAAAAAAGTCTGACATCGATCTTCCTGTCCGTATAGCACATCAACATAAAACAAACAACAGTTGTCTTTTAAACGGTGAAATAGGTGTATATTATGATTATGAAACAAACGTATCGAAAAAAGGAAACGTAGAATAATTCAATCAATCATTTTGTTATAAATATAGAACATCTATTTTTGAATAAAACACTTAAGTACCATCATCATAATGTTCTGTCTAATGCTGGATGAAGGCCTCCCCAATGTTTCTTTGTCCATTGTCATTCGCTGTCGTACATTTAAAAAAATGATGATTTCGTCAGTCCAGCTGGTTTTAGAGCGGCCTACAAGGTTCTTAATTCCCTTTGGGCACCACAGGATGACTGTTTTTTTCCAACGATTTTTTCAAATGTTGAATATTACTACCCAACTCGTCCTAGCACAGGTTTTCGAGTGTCCTTAAGTTTTGATTAAAACTTTTACATAAATTTTACCATCTTATAAAGCGGTTGTGCCGTTTCGAATGCGGCGATTCGTCAGATCATCAGAGCCGTCGAAGGGGGACAGCATCACATTTTCTCATGTAGATTGCCGCGCGCACGAGCGAGAAGGGCGTATGGCGCCTTGTGGCAAATTGAAAATCGAATGAGTGTTTACAGTGAAGAAGGTAGGGAGGACGTGAAATTAAATTATGTGTTCGCATTCACTTGGCGATACGTTAATTATTTAATCATCAGAGCTGATGATGGAAAATGCATAGCGACGATGTGAACTGCTGACTTGTACCGCCGCCTGGTACAGGCGATCGACTATCCAAAAATATTTTCGAGGGAAGGAGTGCATGTGTAAGAATCGAAGAAATAATTCACTGCATGGCTGATATTAGAAGATTCGTCGGCCAATGAGGCTAAAAAAATTATATATATAATTTTTTTAGCCTCATTGGCTATATTTCACCGCACGGCTGCGATAGGACGATTAATTGGTAACTAAGTAAAAAAATATATAAGAGAAGTAGTGCAAGTGTAAGAATCGTCTAAATACTTCGCTGCACGACATCACGGTCCAAATATTTGCAGCTGTTGCTAGCAAAATATTGATTTTCATCATGATCGCTCGCGACCCATAACCAGACAAAAAATTATAGAATATACTTACATAATAAATAAATTTATTATAATAATAATGTTATAAAATAAGAGATAAACGGCCGTATTTAATATGGTTATTTCTGTATATTAACAGTTATTGTATAACATTGTAATATCACCAGTTTTGACGTTTTAAGTCTGACAGGTATTAAATTAATGAATTCAATCAATTAGAAAGCTTATAATTTAGAATAACTTTACGTTTTAGAGCTTTCTGAAATGAATCAATTAAAATCAAAAAAATCCCTCTTAGGAAATAGCTCAAAACAGAGAGTCCTGTAGGATGGTTGCGTAAGTCGCCCGAAGACCTTAGAACCAACAATAATAATAATAAATCAAATTATTGATGGATATGATGTTAAAATTGTAGAGATTATTCATGATGATCGTGTAAATGCGCGGTAACCAAAACTATTTTGTCTCTACTTGAGTTTAATTGTGTTTTATACTTTACTATTATTATTATTTTTTTAAAATTAAGTTCATACATATTTTCTATTGTTATAGATCGTGCCAAGCCTTGTACGGCTTGTCGGCACGTTTCTTTTCCAATTTTTTACATAAGTATATTGCATATTTAGTTATAGGTATAATTGACATAGGATAAAATGTACATAAAAGATAATAATATTATATGAACATAACAAAACTTAAAAATAAACTTAGTAATGAGACTTGGTTACCAATCGAAATAATACAAAACTTCTGACTACATTCAAAGATGATTTGAAGATTTTTTAAACATGAATTGGTTGGAAATACATTTAATTGAGTAGCTTGTTGGTCTTGTAGTTAGGACTCTCGCCTCGTGATCCAAAGGTCGCAAGTTCGAATCTCACTCCAGACAAGCAAGTTAATCCTATTTTCATAGCACAAGCGTTAAGCCTAATTTGAAAATAGTAAGAATATTGATGTAACACGAATTCCGTGTTCGCATCCCTATTTTAAAAAAAATAAATTGATGTGACACGAATTCCGTGTTCGCATCTCTATTTTAAAAAAAAAAAAATAGGTACTGACAAAACGAGTCGGATTTACTGTTGTAGGAGTAGTTATAACGGAAATATTGAAAGAAGAATAGAGAAGAAGACGAAGTAAATATATTATTGTTAAGCAAATTTGTACTAAACTAAATTTCGTTTAACTTCATTTTAAATCGTTTAATTTCATTACTTTAAGGCGAAATGGGATAGAGATGTTTTGGTACCTACATGATTGAAAAAAGAATGGTTTTTATTCATGATATGGATCGTAAATTCAGAATAGAAATTACTATGAGGATTTTTTTGTCTAGTGTTAAAAAATCTAGGAGTTTGACCGATGTATTAGCTATTGCGAGCTGCGTTAGAAATTTAGTAAGCTCCGCTTTTTCTTAAATTATCTATTTTTGACTCTAAATTACTAAGTAAAGTGCCCGAGTTATTATTAGTACAATAAGCGGGTCTAATATTTGGAGGCAGAAATTGAGTAGATTCTTAATAGTTACCTACCTATATACCTATGTATTTTCCTCCATGAAATGTTATCAATGTTATTACAAACATTATAATATAATGTTAATGTTAATGTTATCCGTAATGTTTAAAGCGTATATATATATATACGCTTTATACATTACGGTATAAAGCGATCATTCAATAAATGTTGCATTTAGTTTCATCCTAAATATAAAGCGACAATAAAATTGTCTCATATTTAAAGATTTTCAAATATGTTGTTTCAATCTTTTATCCATTATTTTTATCACGATTTAATCAAATCATTTAAATTCCACACGTTGACCCATCGGGTTCCGTGAATTTAGAAATATTTTTTACAAAACATGTAAATTTCTGTGCTAAAGGGTTGCCCGCCACCGGGGGTTGATTTTATTGTCGTCGTAAAAATTGACGATCTCTTTTTTACAATAAATTTATTTTTATCTCCCCTTCGCATCAATACTCAAATAATTTTATTAATGTCTTAACACGACGATCTCGAGGAGTATATTATTTTTATATTTTAGTAATATTATACAATATTTGACTGTTTCTGTCTTAGGCTTTATTTTAATTATTCCAATCAGAAATATAAAATTATAAAGTAGATTAAGAAAATGGGAAATATGAATCTATTTCTTACTATTGGCTCTGAAAAATCGGCTACTAACGAATCTAAAGCAAATATTTTATCTTTTATTATTAAAATATAATCATTTTGTTATCTTTTAATTATTTTATGAATAAGTAATATAAATTTTAAAATTATTTATTAATAGCACTTTAGAGAGCTTTAATAATATTCAATAAAGGTTATGCTTTAATAAAGCATAATAAACAGTAATAAAGTAATAGACAAGTAAGATATAATTAAGATATATTACATATATCCCTGATAGAGACGAAGCAATTCTTTTATTTGGGAATGTAGGTATAAAAGTATTTTTTGAGTATTTATAGGGCATACGACCTATCCTACGGCTGGCTTAAGTGATCAATTTACACAATGTAACGTTAACTAGTTATTAGTTAGACTATCACATCTATCAAATTTTTTCAAGTTCGTAAATCGTTCACACACACTGTTGACGCGCGTTATTACGAAACACAGCCATGAGCCATGACCAAAAAATCGACTGCCATGAGATAAATCAGATAATAATGGTGCATCAGAAAGTATAGTGAAGAAAGTGTGGTACAACAGAAAAGAAAAGCCAAATAAAGGATAAGATTAACCAAACTCCAGGATTAATTACAATAGTAAATTATTCAAAGGTAAGGAACATGATACTCGGCACAAGAAATCTAGTTGCAGGTGTTCCAAAATAAAGTCACAGTAAGCGATAACTTAAGGAGAACATTTTAAAGGCTAGATGGCGCTCTGAACCTGAAACTGTGACCATCCTAAAAAATTATGAGTTATTTTGACGTAAATCGAAAACAATACAAATTCTATAAAAAAATAGTAAAAATAACAAGAGTCTAGAACACAAAGAAACATCAAGGAACGTTCGAAAAATGACTATTTATTATAAAAGCGGACCGTTTGGTAGTTTGAATTGACTAACAGTTTGATTTGACGTTTGGCAGAGACCTGAGAAAATGTAAGAAGCGGCGATTCAGTGCAGATAGCGAATTATATTACGAGAGTACCTACCGGGGCTCCGAAAATGTTCTAGAGCGAAACATTGTGATAATAAGTTTCTCAATATTGACAATTAGTGTGAATTACAACGGAACAGTGATTACAGTTAACGCATACAATTCATTAATTCAATAATTAAAATTTTGTCTCCCACCACGATGAACCTGTGACAATATATTATTACATATACACATAGTTACAAAACATTAAAATTACATAAAAAATAATCCTCAACAATATTTTACAAACATCAAACCACGCTTAATTCCTATCCAGTTTTTATAAAGTCATTTTTCAAATGAATTTGGAAAAAAAAGCCGATTTTTCGGAACTCGAGCCTTCCAGATATTTCATCCATATCTGGTCTTGGTGATCGAAGAAACCCCACATAAATATAATGAATGACTTCATTTTAATACTGAACCTCTCGTTTTGATAGTAACCTTTTTGTTTGTGTGTCTATACACAAATTTTACTTTCTTCGTTTCAAATTATGGAGAAAGTATTCAATCGGAAAACAAATAATACAAAATAAAAATAAATAAAAATACGCAATTCTTTATGTAAAATGTCCGTCATTAACAATACCAGATGACGCAATAATGACGAGGTATAAAATATGAAAAATGTTTATTTTTCTATGCCACAATGTTTGTCGCTAATGATAATCAGAAGCGCTGTTTACGCGCTAACACAAACATGAAAAACTGAAGCAAATTAAGTAGAATATCCACTCGATTGTCTCGATCCAAAATACTGGACTAAATATGCGTAAAAAACCGTTTATGTATTTAAAAGATTTTAAAAAATGATCACGATATATTCATGTTGTCTGATTATATATCTGTGACAAATAATTATTATATTTATACATAGAAAATAATGTATATACAGAAAATTTTTGATTATACGATCATGAGGCCGGCCGTTTGTTCGGAGCAATCGTATGTTTAGTTAATGCGGGGCAAGCGAGTGGATTTTTTTAAGAAATAAAGAAAATATTGAGTTGTGAAATAAATAAAAATTCTAAAACATTAAAAAAAAAACTCATCTGTTTGTCGTAATGTCCGTAAATTGATGGAACTAAAACATTAGACAGTTGTATACTAGCTGTAACCCGTTAAAAATGACGGGACATTGATTTACGTCTTTGCTAAGCCCTAGTTTATATTTGTAGTATATTTATAGCATCTTTTTGGCGATCTATGGAGAGGCAAACGTAGCAACATACCTTAATCGGCCGGTTTGGGTTTGGGTCGTAAATTTGAACGGCTGGAACATAAAAACAAAAAATTAATATGCAGCTGAAATTCAAACATAAAAAGTTTGTCATTTTTGTATAGATAGTATTTAAAACTCAATGCACGATATTATAAATATCGTGACATTGAGTATAAGATTTCTCAATATAATTAATGTCGTGATTGAGGGCAGTTACTACGTCAAACTAGTTACTAACTAACTAACTAACTAACCATCAGGCAGAGAGGTTTGAACGCCACACTCTTCTATCCTGGCACACTTGCTTCGGCCACATCCATTACGTTTAAATAATTTTTTGATTAAATATATGAAGATTATAAAAATGTGATCATCATCTTTGATTATGGACCCTGCAATGGTATTTAAAACGTCGACAGAATACCCCGAAAATTCACACTAGACGATTATGTTGATTTGTTTGCTTTTTATAGTAAAATAGTTGTTAAAAAAATAAAAATAAAATGTGACTTGTTCAATTTTCGCAGTACGCTCATGACATCCGACTTCAAAAATATATTATTTAAAAATAAGCCAAGGAACGCGCGTGGCTACCACTCCGGGTGTTTTTTTGTCGTTTGATATTACCATTTTTTTGTTCTGGCCGACGTCTATTGACATTCCCCGGTCGCGTATGGAATACGGGTGAGTTATTTATTGTGATTTCGGAGGTCGGCAGTCTCGTTATTTATCGGCCGGTCCGGTGGGAAGATCGGATAAGTATAAGCACAATCGGTGCGGCCGAATTACTGCGCGACGTGGATCGAATCTGCAAACCGGCCGTAAAGTCCCGGCTCGATCGATTCTGCTGCGAGCGCGGACGCGCCGTTTCATGTGGCGCCGCTGACAGTGCATGCAGATGAAGACGTAACGAGAGACTTTTGTTTGTCGCGAGTGATTTGTTTTCTCCACCGAATTAGCATCACCGCAGTCATCATCATCGCCAGCGATATCATTATCACTATCGTCTTCAACATCATCGTTACCAACAGCTTCATCGTTGTCATCGGCATTATCACCATCGTCGTCTTCATCATAAAAATCTTCGTCATTATCGTCATCATCATGGTTAGGTATCTTAAACACATCAACCACAATCACAACTACTACTACTATCATTATCATTATCATCCTCACCACCATCACTGTCTTATTCGTCATAAACATCATCATCATTGTCATCATGATCATCATTGTCATTATCACGATCATGATGACAAGAAGAGCCCAAAAACTCATTTTTTCGGGATGTCGCACCTGTAAAGCGACCTTCGAGCGTCTCTTACGCAAAAACGCCAATATATAAATAAACATAAACATAACATAACATAACGTCATCATTGTAATCACCAGCATTAACTTTATTATCAACATCTGCATGTTATATACTTGTTTTTTACTATATATCATATATATCTTTATATATTTGAATCTGTATTTTAAGTATTTTCTTTCAACTCTGTCATTATTGTAATTATATGTTTTTTTAAACTATATATTCCATTAATGTACACTTTACCTATCAGCCAAAGCCCTAAAGGGCGTTAATTAATAAATAAATAAAAATCAACAAATAAAATGATAAAAAACCTTGTAAAAATCTATTTTCAATTTTTGCAAGGTTTTCATCATTTTATTCCACTTGCATTAAAACAAAATTAATTTTTTTATAATCTATATAAGTTACTGTAATGATAGTTCAACTTTTTGCAAAAAGTGAGTCAGGAATATTGAAAAAAAAATGAAAAGAATAATATTGCATAAGGCAGGAATCCACTTGTAAAGTTTCTACTACTAGCTATGCGACACCCTGTTTACATATTATAATAATAGTCACCAAAAGTTTTTCATAACAAACTTTTTTCAATGCAATTTAAATTCCTTTTTTTTATTATATTTAATAATAAAAATAATCTTTGGTTTGTCGTCTAAAATTTTCAATTTAACAATTTAACGAAGTAATTTTTTAATCTTAGACTTTCGCCATTATTGTTTAGTATGAATGGAAATCTTTATTTAGTTATATTCTGTTTTTGAGGTATTTCGGTAATAATCGATGTCTTATTTTAAATATTTGTATCGAAACATAATTTTTATTCTCTCATTCGCTGATCCAAATTCTGGATTGCTAAAACATTCTTAGATTACAATGCAAAATATTGAACATGAATGATTTATCAAGTCGATCAAAAACTATATGAATTATATTTCATCACATGTGTTGGCAATGGATGCTGACAGACTTCAGAACCACAGAATTCCAAGAAAGGTCCGTTTTATTTCTGGGCTACAGGTAGGTACGCGGGCACTATTGTTTTGTGATTTAACAGGAGTTTGGTAACACGCTTTGAGGTGATTGGAAACGTACATCTCTGACAGTCAAACAAAAACACGTACATGCAAACAGTCAGCGGTAAGCGAATTCCCAGCAAACTGCACCAGAGAGGTGATGTTAAAAAGGTCGTGGACTCCTACTAAATATGGGTCCTATTGCGTTTGTTGAAAAAGAAGAAGAATATGCTTATTGTAAAATAATTTCATTGCAATTCTTACAATTGTAAATAATTATTAAATATCATCCTTTAATTTTTGAAAGGTGACATTTTTCCTCTCGCTTTACTGCAATCTGTGGCAGTGATTTTGTAAAAAAGGACGGAAATTCGTAACATTCAAGGATGCGCGCGCAATTTCATTTAACCAATTAAAATCATCGTTTATAAACAAATCAATGTCCAGCAAGTGCCATCACAGCGAAGACGCACACTTCCAACAGCCAGTCCATCTGATTTTGTATATATGTTACGTGGCTGTGTGTCAAGCGTGTGGATGTTGTAACTTTGATATAATTTGGCTTATATCTTCGAAACTATCCAAAAAATACTTAATTTTTTTTACATTAATGTATATAACAACTCCCCTTAATGATTTACGTTCTCAAATTTTATGTAATTTATGTGATTTTTTAAAAATATTTATTAAAGGTTTTCATACAATATGTACGGTGGCACACTACTGCCATCAATGAAAATAAATAAAAACATATAATTGACCAACACATTTCTAAACAAAATATGAATGTAGATTTATACGGTAGGTATCTACCTAGGGCGGCAAAATTCAATAATAAATAAATGCACATACATTATCTTTACTTATAATAAATATAAAGATATTGATGTTTTTAATTGTGAGATGTTAAATGTTACACGTCATATGCGACTACTGTAAGGCTCGCTCGTTTTTTTATTAATATTTATTCCATCTAACCGTAATTGCGTTAAATCTATACTCGTTATTAGCGATTAAAGAGTCGTATAGCAATCTTATTTAATTTATAACCAGCGTTATAATAAATAAGTTTCTGCACAGATTGTATCTATAAAATTTCAAAACTACAAAAATCTAATCGTTTTGGCATATCGTAACATTTTTCAGAAATACCGAAAAACTATTAATAATATTCAAATTAGAAATACTACGAATAGCATCTTAATGACATCATCGAATTAATTCATCGGGTACCTTTTATGTGATAATTCAATTAAGTGAATAAATTTAATTAAAGGTAGTTTTGTTTCTAGTTTACACATTGTATTGAAGCGTGCTAATGTCTTTTTGATGAAAATTTTTCCGAGAATTGATAATTATCTGATGTTTTTATAATTGAAAATTTACGCAAATTGTATTACAATAATATTATTTCATGAATGCTGACAAGGGACAAGTATAAATTAATATTTGTTTCACAATCTTGCGTATATTTTAGAATGTATGTTGTCTGTCTTATATGCACGCTGCGCTTGGAAAAATTGGACGTTCTGAGGGAGTTTTTTTCACAGCGGGTACTAAAAATATAAAATAATTATAAAATAATTTTCTTCTTCTACTTCTATTAAAACATTTTTGCATAACAATTTTTTTATATTTAATCAATTGGTTAAGCAACTTTGCAGATTGACATTTTTATTATTATTATTATTATTTGTTTGTATATACTTATGTTCATTAATTACACCTACATGTTAAGGTTTTTCCGAAATTTTCCACAGAGGGATAATTAGTAATTAAGATAAACTCTATAAGTCTCACAGAGAAGAAGCTGTATATATGAGAAACGTGTATGAAAGTCTTTTTATGGGTTGGCCCAGGGCTCACGACCTATATGAGCTGGCTTATGTGATACTTTGTGGTGTGACATGTTTATTTTCATTAAATCTCAATTAAACTTTCTAATGTACACACGATGAGTTATTATTATCTTAGGCATAGTTTCAGAATAATAGGAATGAATGAATGAATTCAGCCAAAATGAAAATAGGACCAACTTGCTGGTGTCCTAGAATGGGGCTCGAACCGCCGACCACTAGAACGCTAGGTGAGCGTACTTTAATTAGGTATTAAACAATTACTTGATTATTTTTATAATTTAGTAGCATGATAATAAAATTGACTTTGAGCTTGCACAAGTAAATAAATATTTAAAAATTAGGGCTATAAACACCGGCTGCGAAATCAATCTATACTTTGTCATGGCGAGGACCATAGATGTCTCTAGCATAGTCCATTCAAATAATTGAAAGAAAATGATTCAGAACATATATTTATACAAGTTTCAAAAAATTGATAATGTGTGGATGCTCTTAGGGTGGAATTGGTGAAGTTGAGCAAGTTCATACAGGTCGTAAGCCCCGGGCCAACCTTTGAAGACCCTTATACACATTTCCCATATCAATATTTTCGCCTTTGTAAGACTTTTATAAAATAACTTAATCAATAAATATACACCATCCTGAACGATTTAAGAATTTGAGAGTTTTTTTTTACAAAATACAATATACATTATTTTTCCATTTGACCATTCTCAACTTGAGCAATGTGTCAATGTATCACCCTAGCATTGGCAGGTAGATATTGGATTCGAACGTGTTAGGGTCATCCTTGGAATGCTCAATATCCAACCTTTATCTTTCTTATAGCATTATTTTGGTATTTTATTGGTTCGTTGATGTCAGAATGATTGAACATTTTTTATTCTTTTTTTTATTTTTGATTATTCTTCTTCTTCTTCTTATGGTGCCATCTCCTATCGGAGGTCGGCAATCATTGTGGCGAATACGATTTAATAACCGCAGAACAAGAACAACTCAATCGAGTTATACTTATACCAACTAGTCTTCCTACGCTTCTTTTACCACTTATTTTCTCCTAGATGATGAGTTGGTTTAGAATATATTTTGAATATTTTGAGTTTGTTCAAATCTTTCAGAACAGTGCTGGATTTATGTCACAGAGACATTATTAATCAATTAACGTATATTATAGATATCTCACAGAGACGAAACTGTATTTCTTATGGGAAAGTAGGTATAGAAGTCATTTGGGTGTACATAGGACTTATGACCTATCTTATGGTTGGCTTAAGTGATCACTTTACACAATGTAACATTCACCATTTCCACCCATGATAGAATATACCATGCTTATTCATTTTTTGTAAGTTGTATATATGTTCAAATTGCGTGGAAAGCTTTCACATACGAGTTGTAACTGCCTTTCCATGCGGCCTGTACAAAGCCATTTTCATCCCCCTAAATCCCCACAGATGTCGCTAATGAGAAAATCTACAGTTGATTTTACGGAATTTTGAGAGCAATATACTTTATTGTGTAATGAAATTCATTCGAATTACTTGCATTACACTAGGATACGCCAGGAAATATTATTTGGAAATGTGGAAATGGTGAATGTTACATTGTGTAAAGTGATCACTTAAGCAACATAAGATAGGTCATAAGTCCTATGTACACCCAAATGACTTCTATACCTACTTTCCCATAAGAAATACAGTTTCGTCTCTGTGAGATATCTATAATATACGTTAATTGATTAATAATGTCTCTGTGACATAAATCCAGCACTGTTCTGAAAGATTTGAACAAACTCAAAATATTCAAAATATATTCTAAACCAACTCATCATCTAGGAAAAAATAAGTGGTAAAAGAAGCGTAGAAAGACTAGTTGGTATAAGTATAACTCGATCGAGTTGTTCTTGTTCTGCGGTTATTAAATCGTATTCGCCACAATGATTGCCGACCTCCGATAGGAGATGGCACCATAAGAAGAAGAAGAACAATCAAAAATAAAAAAATGAATAAAAAATGTTCAATCATTCTGACATCAACGAACCAATAAAATACCAAAATAATGCTATAAGAAAGATAAAGGTTGGATATTGAGCATTCCAAGGATGACCCTAACACGTTCGAATCCAATATCTACCTGCCAATGCTAGGGTGATACATTGACACATTGCTCAGGTTGAGAATGGTCAAATGGAAAAATAATGTATATTGTATTTTGAAAAAAAAACTCTCAAATTCTTAAATCGTTCAGGATGGTGTATATTTATTGATTAAGTTATTTTATAAAAGTCTTACAAAGGCGAAAATATTGATATGGGAAATGTGTATAAGGGCCTTCAAAGGTTGGCCCGGGGCTTACGACCTGTATGAACTTGCTCAAGTTCACCAATTCCACCCTAAGAGCATCCACACATTATCAGTTTTTTGAAACTTGTATAAATATATGTTCTAGATCATTTTCTTTCAATTATTTGAATGGACTATGCTAGAGACATCTATGGTCCTCGCCATGACAAAGTATAGATTGATTTCGCAGCCGGTGTTTATAGCCCTAATTTTTAAATATTTATTTACTTGTGCAAGCTCAAAGTCAATTTTATTATCGTGCTACTAAATTATAAAAATAATCAAGTAATAGTTTAATTACTTAATTAAAGTACGCTCATCAAGCGTTCTAGTGGTCGGCGGTTCGAGCCCCATTCTAGGACACCAGCAAGTTGGTCCTATTTTCATTTTGGCTGAATTCATTCATTCATTCCTATTATTCTGAAACTATGCCTAAGATAATAATAACTCATCGTGTGTACATTAGAAAGTTTAATTGAGATTTAATGAAAATAAACATGTCACACCACAAAGTATCACATAAGCCAGCTCATATAGGTCGTGAGCCCTGGGCCAACCCATAAAAAGACTTTCATACACGTTTCTCATATATACAGCTTCTTCTCTGTGAGACTTATAGAGTTTATCTTAATTACTAATTATCCCTCTGTGGAAAATTTCGGAAAAACCTTAACATGTAGGTGTAATTAATGAACATAAGTATACACAAACAAATAATAATAATAATAATAAAAATGTCAATCTGCAAAGTTGCTTAACCAATTGAAAAAATATAAAAAATTTGTTATGCAAAAATGTTTTAATAGAAGAAGAAGAAGAAAATTATTTTATAATTATTTTATATTTTTAGTACCCGCTGTGAAAAAAAACTCCCTCGGAACGTCCAATTTTTCCAAGCGCAGCGTGCATATAAGACAGACAACATACATTCTAAAATATACGCAAGATTGTGAAACAAATATCAATTTATACTTGTCTCTTGTCAGCATTCATGAAATAATATTATTGTAATACAATTTGCGTAAATTTTCAATTATAAAAACATCAGATAATTATCAATTCTCGGAAAAATTTTCATCAAAAAGACATTAGCACGCTTCAATACAATGTGTAAACTAGAAACAAAACTACCTTTAATTAAATTTATTCACTTAATTGAATTATCACATAAAAGGTACCCGATGAATTAATTCGATGATGTCATTAAGATGCTATTCGTAGTATTTCTAATTTGAATATTATTGATAGTTTTTCGGTATTTCTGAAAAATGTTACGATATGCCAAAACGATTAGATTTTTGTAGTTTTGAAATTTTATAGATACAATCTGTGCAGAAACTTATTTATTATAATGCTGGTTATAAATTAAATAAGATTGCTATACGACTCTTTAATCGCTAATAACGAGTATAGATTTAACGCAATTACGGTTAGATGGAATAAATATTAATAAAAAAAACGAGCGAGCTTTACAGTAGTCGCATATGATGTGTAACATTTAACATCTCACAATTAAAAACATCAATAGAGCAACAACACAAATTAATATCTATATATTTATTAATTAGTAAATACAAGTAAAGATAATGTATGTGCATTTATTTATTATTGAATTTTGCCGCACTAGGTAGATACCTACCGTATATATCTACATTCACATTTTGTTTAGAAATGTGTTGGTCAATTATATGTTTTTATTTATTTTCATTGATGGCAGTAGTGTGCCACCATACATATTGTATGAAAACTTTTAATAAATATTTTTAAAAAATCACATAAATTACATAAAATTTGAGAACGTAAATCATTAAGGGGAGTTGTTATATACATTAATGTAAAAAAATTAAGTATTTTTTGGATAGTTTCGAAGATATAAGCCAAATTATATCAAAGTTACAACATCCACTCGCTTGACACAGAGCCACGCAACATATATACAAAATCAGATGGACCGGCTGTTAGAAGTGTGCGTCTTCGCTGTGATGGCACTTGCTGGACATTGATTTGTTTATAAACGATGATTTTAATTGGTTAAATGAAATTGCGCGCGCTTCCTTGAATGTTACGAATTTCCGTCCTTTTTAACAAAATCACTGCCACAGATTGCAGTAAAGCGAGAGGAAAAATGTCACTCATCAAAAATTAAAGGATGATATTTAATAATTATTTACAATTGTAAGAATTGCAATGAAATTATTTTACAATAAGCATATTCTTCTTCTTTTTCAACAAACGCAATAGGACCCATATTTAGTAGGAGTCCACGACCTTTTTAACATCACCTCTCTGGTGCAGTTTGCTGGGAATTCGCTTACCGCTGACTGTTTGCATGTACGTGTTTTTGTTTGACTATCAGAGATGTACGTTTCCAATCACCTCAAAGCGTGTTACCAAACTCCTGTAAAATCACAAAACAATAGTGCCCGCGTACCTACCTGTAGCCCAGAAATAAAACGGACCTTTCTTGGAATTCTGTGGTTCTGAAGTCTGTCAGCATCCATTGCCAACACATGTGATGAAATATAATTCATATAGTTTTTGATCGACTTGATAAATCATTTTGATAAATCATTCATGTTCAATATTTTGCATTATAATCGAAGAATGTTTTAGCAGTCCAGAATTTGGATCAGCGAATGAGAGAATAAAAATTATGTTTCGATACAAATATTTAAAATAAGACATCGATTATTACCGAAATACCTCAAAAACAGAATATAACTAAATAAAGATTTCCATTCATACTAAACAATAATGGCGAAAGTCTAAGATTAAAAAATTACTTCGTTAAATTGTTAAATTGAAAATTTTAGACGACAAACCAAAGATTATTTTTATTAATAAATATAATAAAAAAAAGGAATTTAAATTGCATTGAAAAAAGTTTGTTATGAAAAACTTTTGGTGACTATTATTATAATATGTAAACAGGGTGTCGCATAGCTAGTAGTAGAAACTTTACAAGTGGATTCCTGCCTTATGCAATATTATACTTTTCATTTTTTTTCAATATTCCTGACTCACTTTTTGCAAAAAGTTGAACTATCATTACAGTAACTTATATAGATTATAAAAAATTAATTTTGTTTTAATGCAAGTGGAATAAAATGATGAAAACATTGCAAAAATTGAAAATAGATTTTTACAAGGTTTTTTATCATTTTATTTGTTGATTTTTTATTTATTTATTAATTAACGCCCTTTAGGGCTTTGGCTGATAGGTAAAGTGTACATTAATGGAATATATAGTTTAAAAAAACATATAATTACAATAATGACAGAGTTGAAAGAAAATACTTAAAATACAGATTCAAATATATAAAGATATATATGATATATAGTAAAAATCAAGTACATAACATGCAGAAGTTGATAATAAAGTTAATTAATGCTGGTGATTACAATGATGACGTTATGTTATGTTATGTTTATGTTTATTTATATAGTGGCGTTTTTGCGTAAGAGACGCTCGAAGGTCGCTTTACAGGTGCGACATCCCGAAAAAATGAGTTTTTAGGCTCTTCTTGTCATCATGATCGTGATAATGACAATGATGATCATGATGACAATGATGATGATGTTTATGACGAATAAGACAGTGATGATGGTGAGGATGATAATGATAATGATAGTGGTAGTAGTTGTGATTGTGGTTGATGTGTTTAAGATACCTAACCATGACGATGACGATAATGACGAAGATTTTTATGATGAAGACGACGATGGTGATAATGCTGATGACAACGATGAAGCTGCTGATGAACGATGATAGTGATAATGATATTGCTGGCGATGATGATGACTGCGGTGATGCTAATTCGGTAGAGAAAACAAATCACTCGCGACAAACAAAGGCCTCTCGTTACGTCTTCATCTGCATGCACTGTCAGCGGCGCCACATGAAACGGCGCGTCCGCGCTCGCAGCAGAATCGATCGAGCCGGGACTTTACGGCCGGTTTGCAGATTCGATCCACGTCGCGCAGTAATTCGGCCGCACCGATTGTGCTTATACTTATCCGATCTTCCCACCGGACCGGCCGATAAATAACGAGACTGCCGACCTCCGAAATCACAATAAATAACTCACCCGTATTCCATACGCGACCGGGGAATGTCAATAGACGTCGGCCAGAAAAAAAAATGGTAATATCAAACGACAAAAAAACACCCGGAGTGGTAGCCACGCGCGTTCCTTGGCTTATTTTTAAATAATATATTTTTGAAGTCGGATGTCATGAGCGTACTGCGAAAATTGAACAAGTCACATTTTACTTTTATTTTTTTAACAACTATTTTACTATAAAAAGCAAACAAATCAACATAATCGTCTAGTGTGAATTTTCGGGGTATTCTGTCGACGTTTTAGATACCATTGCAGGGTCCATAATCAAAGATGATGATCACATTTTTATAATCTTCATATATTTAATCAAAAAATTATTTAAACGTAATGGATGTGGCCGAAGCAAGTGTGCCAGGATAGAAGAGTGTGGCGTTCAAATCTCTCTGCCTGATGGTTAGTTAGTTAGTTAGTTAGTAACTAGTTTGACGTAGTAACTGCCCTCAATCACGACATTAATTATATTGAGAAATCTTATACTCAATGTCACGATATTTATAATATCGTGCATTGAGTTTTAAATACTATCTATACAAAAATGACAAACTTTTTATGTTTGAATTTCAGCTGCATATTAATTTTTTGTTTTTATGTTCCAGCCGTATACAAATAAAAATTCATAATTCCCTTATAAAAAGATATTTTTATATGAAACCAGCCATACACCCGTGAAAAATCACGGGAAATAATAACGACTTGCCTTGCGTGACCTCGCAACATCAAACATAATAATTTCGTTGTCTGTCCCCATAACTCTGTGTAACGTCCGTAATTTCGTTCAAATTTACGACCCAAACCCAAACCGGCCGATTAAGTAATGTTGCTACGTTTGCCTCTCCATAGATCGCCAAAAAGATGCTATAAATATACTACAAATATATACTAGGGCTTAGCAAAGACGCAAACCAATGTCCCGTCATTTTTAACGGGTTACAGCTAGTATACAACTGCCTTATGTTTTAGTTCCATCAATTTACGGACATTACGACAAACAGATTAACAGACAGACAGATAGGCAGCGAAATTATTATGTTTTTTTTAATGTTTTAGAATTTTTATTTATTTCTTTAAAAAAATCCACTCGCTTGCCCCGCATTAACTAAACATAGGATTGCCCCGAACAAACGGCCGGCCTCATGATCGTATAATCAAAAATTTTCTGTAAATACATTATTTTCTATGTATAAATATAATAATTATTTGTCACAGATATATAATCAGACAACATGAATATATCGTGATCATTTTTTAAAATCTTTTAAATACATAAACGGTTTTTTACGCATATTTCGTCCAGTATTTTGGATCGAGACAATCGAGTGGATATTCTAATTAATTTGCTTCAGTTTTTCATGGTTGTGTTAGGGCGTAATCAGCGCTTCTGATTATCATTAGCGACAAACATTGTGGCATAGAAAAATAAACATTTTTCATATTTTATACCTCGTCATTATTGCGTCATCTGGTATTGTTAATGACGGACATTTTACATAAAGAATTGCGTTTTTTTATTTTGTATTATTTGTTTTCTGATTGAATACCTTCTCCATAATTTGAAACGAAGAAAGCAAAATTTGTGTATAGACACACAAACAAAAAGGTTACTATCAAAACGAGAGGTTCAGTATTAAAATGAAGTCATTCATTATATTTATGTGGGGTTTCTTCGATCACCAAGACCAGATATGGATGAAATATCTGGAAGGCTCGAGTTCCGAAAAATCGGCTTTTTTTTCCAAATTCATTTGAAAAATGACTTTATAAAAACTGGATAGGAATTAAGCGTGGTTTGATGTTTGTAAAATATTATTGAGGATTATTTTTTATGTAATTTTCATATTTTGTAACTATGTGTATATGTAATAATATATTGTCACAGGTTCATAGTGGTGGGAGACAAAATTTGAATTATTGAATTAATTAATGAATTATATCCGTTATACCATTCATTAATTTTTTATTTAAAACAGTCACTTGGCAGAACCTAACTGTATCACTGTTCCGTTGTAATTCATACTAATTCTCACTATTGAGAAACTTCTTATCATAATGTTTCGCTCTAGAACATTTTCGCAGCCCCGATAGGTACTCTCGTAATATAATTCGCTATCTGCACTGAATCACCGCTTCTTACATTTTCTCAGGTCTCTGCCAAACGTCAAATAAAACTGTTAGTCAATTCAAACTACCAAACGGTCCGCTTTTATAATAAATAGTCATTTTTCGAACGTTCCTTGATGTTTCTTTGTGTTCTAGACTCTTGTTATTTTTACTATTTTTTTATAGAATTGTTTTCGATTTACGTCAAAATAACTCATAATTTTTTAGGATGGTCACAGTTTCAGGTTCAGAGCGCCATCTAGCCATTAAAATGTTCTCCTTAAGTTATCGCTTATTGTGACTTTATTTTGGAACACCTGCAACTAGATTTCTTGTGCCGAGTATCATGTTCCTTACCTTTGAATAATTTACTATTGTAATTAATCCTGGAGTTTGGTTAATCTTATCCTTTATTTGGCTTTTCTTTTCTGTTGTACCACACTTTCTCCACTATACTTTCTGATGCACCATTATTATCTGATTTATCTCATGGCAGTCGATTTTTTGGTCATGGCTCATGGCTGTGTTTTGTAATAACGCGCGTCAACAGTGTGTGTGAACGATTTACGAACTTGAAAAAATTTGATAGATGTGATAGTCTAACTAATAACTAGTTAACGTTACATTGTGTAAATTGATCACTTAAGCCAGCCGTAGGATAGGTCGTATGCCCTATAAATACTCAAAAAATACTTTTATATCTACATTCCCAAATAAAAGAATTGCTTCATCTCTATCAGGGATATATGTAATATATCTTAATTATATCTTACTTGTCTATTACTTTATTACTGTTTATTATGCTTTATTAAAGTATAACCTTTATTGAATATTGTTAAAGCTCTCTAAAGTGCTACTAATAAATAATTTTAAAATTTACATTACTTATTCATAAAATAATTAAAAGATAAAAAAATGATTATATTTTAATAATAAAAGATAAAATATTTGCTTTAGATTCGTTAGTAGCCGATTTTTCAGAGCCAATAGTAAGAAATAGATTCATGTTTCCCATTTTCTTAATCTACTTTATAATTTTATATTTCTGATTGGAATAATTAAAATAAAGCCTTAGACAGAAACAGTCAAATATTGTATAATATTACTAAAATATAAAAATAATATACTCCTCGAGATCGTCGTGTTAAGACATTAATAAAATTATTTGAGTATTGATGCGAAGGGGAGATAAAAATAAATTTATTGTAAAAAAGAGATCGTCAATTTTTACGACGACAATAAAATCAACCCCCGGTGGCGGGCAACCCTTTAGCACAGAAATTTACATGTTTTGTAAAAAATATTTCTAAATTCACGGAACCCGATGGGTCAACGTGTGGAATTTAAATGATTTGATTAAATCGTGATAAAAATAATGGATAAAATATTGAAACAACATATTTGAAAATCTTTAAATATGAGACAATTTTATTGTCGCTTTATATTTAGGATGAAACTAAATGCAACATTTATTGAATGATCGCTTTATACCGTAATGTATAAAGCGTATATATATATACGCTTTATACATTACGGATAACATTAACATTAACATTATATTATAATGTTTGTAATAACATTGATAACATTTCATGGAGGAAAATACATAGGTATATAGGTAGGTAACTATTAAGAATCTACTCAATTTCTGCCTCCAAATATTAGACCCGCTTATTGTACTAATAATAACTCGGGCACTTTACTTAGTAATTTAGAGTCAAAAATAGATAATTTAAGAAAAAGCGGAGCTTACTAAATTTCTAACGCAGCTCGCAATAACTAATACATCGGTCAAACTCCTAGATTTTTTAACACTAGACAAAAAAATCCTCATAGTAATTTCTTTTCTGAATTTACGATCCATATCATGAATAAAAACCATTCTTTTTTCAATCATGTAGGTACCAAAACATCTCTATCCCATTTCGCCTAAAAGTAATGAAATGAATAATTTTGAAGTTAAACGAAATTTAGTTTAGTACAAATTTGCTTAACAATAATATATTTACTTCTTCTTCTTCTCTATTCTTCTTTCAATATTTCCGTTATAACTACTCCTACAACAGTAAATCCGACTCGTTTTGTCAGTACCTATTTTTTTTTTTTTAAAATAGAGATGCGAACACGGAATTGGTGTCACATCAATTTTTTTTTTAAAATAGAGATGCGAACACGGAATTCGTGTTACATCAATATTCTTAGTATTTTCAAATTAGGCTTAACGCTTGTGCTGTGAAAATAGGACTAATTTGCTTGTCTGGAGTGAGATTCGAACTTGCGACCTTTGGATCACGAGGCGAGAGTCCTAACTACAAGACCAACAAGCTACTCAATTAAATGTATTTCCAACCAATTCATGTTTAAAAAATCTTCAAATCATCTTTGAATGTAGTCAGAAGTTTTGTATTATTTCGATTGGTAACCAAGTCTCATTACTAAGTTTATTTTTAAGTTTTGTTATGTTCATATAATATTATTATCTTTTATATACATTTTATCCTATGTCAATTATACCTATAACTAAATATGCAATATACTTATGTAAAAAAATGGAAAAAGTAACGTGCCGACAAGCCGTACAAGGCTTGGCACGATCTATAACAATAGAAAATATGTATGAACTTAATTTTAAAAAAATAATAATAATAGTAAAATATAAAACACAATTAAACTCAAGTAGAGACAAAATAGTTTTGGTTACCGAGCATTTACACGATCATCATGAATAATCTCTACAATTTGAACGTCATATCCATCAATAATTTGATTTATTATTATTATTGTTGGCTCTAAGGTCTTCGGGCGACTTACACAACCATCCTACAGGACTCTCTGTTTTGAGCTATTTCCTAAGAGGGATTTTTTTTGATTTTAATTGATTCATTTCAGAAAGCTCTAAAACGTAAAGTTATTCAAAATTATGAGTAATAAGCTTTCTAATTGATTTAATTCATTAATTTAATACCTGTCAGACTTAAAACGTCAAAACTGGTGATATTACAATGTTATACAATAACTGTTAATATACAGAAATAACCATATTAAATACGGTCGTTTATCTCTTATTTTATAACATTATTATTATAATAAATTTATTTATTATGTAAGTATATTCTATAATTTTTTTTCTGGTTATGGGTCGCGAGCGATCATGATGAAAATCAATATTTTGCTAGCAACAGCTGCAAATATTTGGACCGTGATGTCGTGCAGCGAAGTATTTAGACGATTCTTACACTTGCACTACTTCTCTTATATATTTTTTTACTTACTTACCAATTAATCGTCCTATCGCAGCCGTGCGGTGAAATATAGCCAATGAGGCTAAAAAAAATATATATTTAATTTTTTTAGCCTCATTGGCCGACGAATCTTCTAATATCAGCCATGCAGTGAATTATTTCTTCGATTCTTACACATGCACTCCTTCCCTCGAAAATATTTTTGGATAGTCGATCGCCTGTACCAGGCGGCGGTACAAGTCAGCAGTTCACATCGTCGCTGTGCATTTTCCATCATCAGCTCTGATGATTAAATAATTAACGTATCGCCAAGTGAATGCGAACACATAATTTAATTTCACGTCCTCCCTACCTTCTTCACTGTAAACACTCATTCGATTTTCAATTTGCCACAAGGCGCCATACGCTCTTCTCGCTCGTGCGCGCGGCAATCTACATGAGAAAATGTGATGCTGTCCCCCTTCGACGGCTCTGATGATCTGACGAATCGCCGCATTCGAAACGGCACAACCGCTTTTTAAGATTGTAAAATTTATGTAAAAGTTTTCATCAAAACTTAAGGACACTCGAAAACCTGTGCTAGGATGAGTTGGTTAGTAATATTCAACATTTAAAAAAATCGTTGGAAGAAAACAGTCATCTAGCGGTGGCTGAAGGGAATCAAGAACCTTGTAGGCCGCCCTAAAACCAGCTGGAATGAAGAAATCATCATTTTTTTAAATGTATGGCAGCGAATAACAATGGACAAAGAAAGACGTGAAACAATGGGGAGGCCTTCATCCAGCATTAGACAGAACATTATGATGGTGGTATTTTAATGTTTTATTCAAAAATAGATGTTCTATATTTGTAACAAAATGATTGATTGAAATATTCTACGTTGTCTCTTTTCGATACGTTTGTTTCATAATCATAACATAATAATATAGCTATTTCACCGTTTAAAAAACAACTGTTGTTTGTTTTATGTTAATGTGCGATACGGACAGGAAGATGGATGTCAGACTTTTTTTTATATATATGTAGATAATCAACAGATATTTATGATCCTGATAGATAGTCCTAAAGTGATATTAAATAAGAGATTCCAAATATTTCAATTGTAACGTGACCAATTTTTTTTATTGAAGTAATAATATGTATAATATTCTATTACAATGCTAGAAAATGTTTACAATTCAATTTTTTTTTGTAACCTCTCCAAAAAGAATTATGAATTCTTGTGTGTGGTGAGGGATAATCACTTACAATCATATAGTTAGTGTAATCTAATTATATAACAATGAGAAAGGTAATATATGCTATTATATAATATTAGGTCCTTACATATGAAATTGGCGTTTTGCCGTACTGGCAAATTTGATCTCAAATATCTTCTCTTTGGTTAAGAATTCCAAATCCAAATTTATACAACTATTTACTCATGTATTTGTGTTTTGAAAATTATAATTCATTTGTTTTTTCCTCAATTTTTTTTTTCTTTGCGTCACTCGGTTTACAAAATGAAAAACTTGAAATATCGCGTTATTTACGAGTACGAGTTCCACCGTGGCACCAGTGCTGCAGAAACGGCTCGAAGGATTAATGATGTGTATGGCGACGGTGCCGCAAAAGAAAACACAGTGCGGTTTTTGGTTCCAACGTTTTCGTTCTGGAAATTTCGACCTGCAGAACAAGCCCCGTGGACGGCCGGAGACCAAAGTTGATAATGAAGAATTGAAGGCTATTGTGGAAGCGGATCCATCGCAAACCACATCCGAGTTAGCTGCAGGCTGCGGTGTTAGTGATAAAACTGTTTTAATCCACTTGAAGCAACTTGGTAAGGTGAAAAAGCTTGAAAGGTGGGTACCTCACGAATTGAGTGAAGCAAATCAACAAACGCGCGTTGACTGCTGCGTTGCATTACTCAACCGGCACAATAATGAAGGGATTTTAAATCGAATCATTCATTACCTGTGATGAAAAGTGGATCCTGTACGATAATCGGAAGCGCTCATCGCAATTGCTGAACCCTGCCGAACCAGCCAAACCATGCCCCAAGCGAAAATTGACTCCAAAAAAGTTACTTGTGAGCGTTTGGTGGACTAGTGCTGGTGTCGTTCACTACAGCTTTCCTAAATCTGGCCAGACGATTACGGCAGATGTCTATTGTCAGCAACTGCAAACCATGATGGAAAAGCTAGCTGCTAAACAATCGAGGCTGGTTAATCGCTCTAGGCCACTGCTGCTTTATGATAACGCTAGACCACACACTGCACAACAGACGGCTACCAAATTAGAGGAGCTTCAATTGGAATGTCTAAGACATCCACCGTACTCTCCGGACCTTGCCCCAACAGATTACCATTTTTTTCGAAATTTGGATAACTTCTTGCAAAGGAAAAACTTCAACTCCGATGGGGCAGTCCAAACCGCCTTCAAAGATTTTATTGATTCCCGTCCGAATGGTTTTTTTAGTAAAGGGATCGATGAACTACCTATGAGATGGCAAAAGTGCATAGATAGCAATGGTACATACTTTGATTAAATAAATATATTATAATAAAAAAAAATCGGCTTTATGTTCCTCCCATACTAAACGCCAATTTCATATGTAAGGACCTAATCTATCAAAATGTTTTAAATTATAATGTACATTTTTAAAACGTCCCATCTATTTTATTTACCAATTTAAATGTATATTTATCATTCGAATAGAAGCGGAATGATGAAGTATCAAAACTCAAAAAATAAAAGTGATAAATAAAGTAGATTGAATGCAGTGGAGATGAGATCCCTCAGACGTATGTGTGGCAAATCCATTTCATCATTACATACATGGAACGATAAAGAATGCAGATATTTGGAACGAATGTAAAGCTGATCTTAGCATAATTAATAGAATTAAAAAAGGCTCGCTCGGATGGTTTGGGCATGTTGAGCGAATGAATGAGAAAAGAATGCTAAGAAAGATATAATGCAAATTTTGATGAGTGGAAGATGGTCCCGTAAGAAGCCTCAACAACCGGCGAGCTTGCATGCGAAGACGCACGAATGCGGATGAGGCGAGAGTTGTACGTCAGGACAGAAGAGTGTGGCGCTCTATCCTCTCTGCCTACCCCCACGGAAAACGTCATGATGGTAAGTAAGTAAAAATACTCATGATAATTATAAAACTCAGTGAAGCGTGCATTACAGAGTTAAGTCTATTTAAAAATAATCATAATGCTAATTACCAGACCGTAAAAAAAATCAGTTAGTCATAAATAAATATTTTCAGTACAGATCGTGTTTATAATTTTTTTTTAATAAAAGCGGCGACGATGCTCAAAGGCCCCCACCGCCTCGTATAATTTTTCCTAATGATTGAGCAGAGCCCCAGCCCCAGCAGCATCTATGAGCCACCGACTCATTACCCGGTAATTGTGTAAAACACGACGATAGGTAGTCGCGCTAGCTACCTGCCCGCTGCCCGCCGACCGGGGGTTGCGGTTTGATAAACATTGCAATACAAATTATTGCAAATTCCCTACACATTTCATTACTGACGATTTTAATTAATTTTAATTTTAATTTTTTTAATTTTAAGGAAAAATTTTTAATTTTTAAATATCGTGACTTATCCCCCTTCTCCCATCCTCTCTCTGCCCTCGAGAATTCTTCACACTTCCCAAATTTTTTTGAACTCTCAAGATAACCTACAGTGTTTTATGTTATTCCAAAATGTACGATGATGGACCGTATTTTCCTCCTCAATCTCTGCCAATAAAGCGCATAGTCTAGACTATTTCTCTACTATAACCACTAGCTATTTAAACAATTGAAATCGTACTTACGGAGTCCGTCCTGGTTCTTGGGTTGCAGAACTCAGCGTGTTGTAATCGAGTGAATTCAGAAACAGAACGCGTTATTTCTATTTTCAAAAGGCTTTAACTTAAACTGCGACTATTGCCAAATTCAGAAACAAAGCTACACCAACTACATTTCCGAAGGGGTTAAACTTCCAACATCAGATACATCGTATTTTTAGGAACCGCATGAAAAAACATCAATATTCCAACAGAGACAAGACAACGGAACTCCGAATTCCAATTGTCAACTGGTTCGGGTTTCGTAAGTTAAAAATCCTGGCTAGCAATTGGAGCAGAATACTTCGAATGCTAATTCCGACCAATGACACTTTATTATTTCGATCGGCGGTCAGCTATCATAAAACATAACAGTTTTAAATTTTTCGAAATTATGTTTACATTGAAAATAAATTGAATTAATTTTTTTAATGTTTGTTCTTAGAACACAATTACTGGATTTTTTCAAAGAGAGTTAATTATAATTAGATCAATTTAAAAAATCTCATAGAGACGATGTTATTTGTATAAGAAACGTGAAACGTCTTTTTATTGGATAATATAGAAGTATAGTAGTAGCGAAATCTATCTATAATATTTCAATAGAAGGACTACAGATATTTCTAACATAGTTCCTTAAATATAAAGGTTTTCAGATTTGCAACATTTATACAATTTTCAAAAATTTGATTCCACCTATTTTTCATAACTTAGTAAGAATATGGATGTGACATGTATCCTACCTAAAAATGCATATGTTGAACTTATTATCAAATTATTTGGTACACATAAGAGTCAGAGATGAAACTAAAATAAAATATTAGAATAGTAAATGTACATATTTAATTAAAAATAATCAAAAATATATTAAATATATATACTAAAAATGGTAAAACGAACACTACAAGATCGCATATTAAAAATACTAGTTTTAGTTATTTCATACAAGAATAATCTTAGATGCTGAAACGTAGACTCGCAGAGAACAAGATGACAAGAAAATAGATGCTTTAGAAATGTGGTGCTGACGCTGTTTCGGACTTGTATTATCAATTCTCCATCTATCCTGTCCTTCTGAACAACATCTTTTGTACCAACTGTTAAAAAATCAAGCTATAGTTAAGCATTTTATTTTTATTAATATTTTATAACTTTTATTATAAATTTTTAAAATAGGAAACTAAATTTTAAATTTTAAGGTTTACATAAAAACTTAAGAATAATTAATTTCGTGAATAGATTTTTTTTGTATCCGGATTTGTTTTATTTAATTATTATTGGTTATAAATTTTATATATTTTGAGTGAAAGTATAATTAAAATTAATTATGTTTATAGAACTTGTGCGCCTATAGAGAGTGGCTTCAGTCTGGGCATTTCTAATAGTCATTGGTATTTCGTTTTTATAGTTAAAGCAATTTTAGATTACAATAAAACACATGTGAATTTTCAAATTGTTTTAATAATACTAAATGAAATATTGAAATGAAATATATAAGGTAACTCAGAAGAAAAAAATCTTCAAATAGAGTTTTTTAAATACGCAGGAAATTATGAATATTTTCCCAAAAATGCAAAACAAATCTTTAAATTGAATTTTTTTGTATGTCTTTTTGCCGGGCCACCGGCTATCGAGAAATTGGAGGGGATGTTGATATTTCATTCATATTTCACTCTCAGAATATCTAGCAAGACTAAAGGAAACAAAAAAAAACTAGCCAGAAGCCTCATTTTCTAAGATTCTAAGCTTAAGTGATCACTTTACACAATGCAACGTTCACCAATTCAAATCAAATTTTTGAAAGTTGTATATATATTTTGAATTGAAACCTTCCATATATTTTAAGGAACTATGCTAGAGACTGTTGACCTTCTCATTTTGTAATCGTATTCTCAGAACATATATTTTTTATTTTTTATTTAATAGAAAAATACACATAATTTTTTTAAAACAATGATAGGTAACTAAAAGATATTAATAATTAAATTATCATTTATGTTATACCTCACCAAAAAAATCAAGGTTCTTATGTGTGGTGAAGAATAATCACCTACAAAGGAAAAATTTGCACCAATAAGACAAAAATTTTGAAATACAAAAGAATTACTATGTTAATTTTTTTTAAGAAAGTAATTAGTATAAGATATTGGTAGTATAATCTGTGTTAACAGATAATGAGAATTAATATAAAAATATTGTTCTGTATTTTCATTAGGAAAGATGTATTATATGTTGCATATCACACGAAAAGACAGCAAAAGAAAAGTATAGTTACGGTAACATACAAGATTGAATGTGAAATGATCAATTCTTTAGTTAACTTATTGAATATTTATTACTTAATAACAGTTGTTTTTGGAAGTTCATGATTAACACAATAATTTATACACAACGTTTTATTCCACTTATTTGATTTATATAAGCCTAAGCGCTTTCGATGGACACAACCACAAAATAATATTAGGGTTCTACATCTAGAGGCGAAGGGTCATAAACTGAATGCTCTAGAAATACTATAAATTAATAAAGCAATCAAAAATAAAAATTAATTACTGTCGTATATATCAATAAATAACTACCCCCTCCATCCTCCCTTTACTTTCGATTTGTCGGCCATATTGATTTACAATTAGTTATAATATTGCCTCTGAAGATGATGGTTGTGCCCATCGAAAGCGCATAGGCTTATATATAACTCAAATAAGTGGAATAAAACGTTGTGTATAAATTATTGTGTTAAAAAAAAGTAACCCATAAAAACCAAGTTTTTATTATACTCCCATTCTCATTTACTAGTGGAAACTGGTTTGGCCCTTAATCTACGCGTTGGGCTTCGGTGAGCAACGCTACGAAAGGGAGTAATAAAAAATTTCCAAAAATCCAAAATTATACTATAATCAGGTTCCGTGTCTACCAGACGCGTTGAAATATTTTCATACAACTTAGTAAGTTGTATAAAAAAAACATTAAAAATTTGAAAAATCCAAAAATTTATTAATTTTTTTAACAAAAATTTGATAGATCTTCTTGATCGTCGCCACGAGTCTGCTTGCAAAGTTTCAGCTCGATTGGATCACGGTAAAAGGGTTAAAAATCGATCCAAAGTTTTTTTGTCAAGCAAGCAGACGCTACGAGTTAATATATAAAGGGAGTAAATATATTCTTTTTAACTCCCTTTCTTTTAACTCGTAGCGTCTGCTTGTCTGCCGAAAAAACTTTGGATCAACTTTTAACTCTTTTCCCGTGATCCAATCGAGCTAAAACTTTGCAGGCCGACTCGTGGCGACAATAAAAATGATATAAAAAAATTTCGTTTAAAAAAATTTAAAAATTATAGTATAATTTTGGATTTTTCTTAGTTTTAACGATTTATGTATTGTTTAATTTTCGAGCCCGATTATTAGGCCCGTGGATTGGCGCGAAACCTGTTCCAATGAGAAAGAGAGTATAATAAAAACTTGGTTTTATGGGTTAGTTAGTTCTTTCACCAAACCCGAAGGGTTGAATAGCCATGATTTGGGTCAATATTTATATATACAACAATAACATGAGTAGCTCCAAATCGAAGACATGCATGACCAGAAAACTTGAAGGACTAACCCCTCTACCACTTGTTCAATAGGCAAGTATTTTACCACTAGACCAGCAAGCGGGCCGCGTTATTGATAATGATTTTTTTATTCCGTCGCACTAATATTTGTGCCATTTATAGAAGAGATGAAATGTAATCACGAGGCAGATTATCATGGCGCTTGAGCAAATGACGTTCCTTCCTTAATACACACTTGAACAGTCGCATCGGCCGGGGAAGCGAGACGGATGAGAGGCTGCCACTGCATTACGCAAGAAAGTTGAAGAAATGATTTGATCCATGGGCGGCACGTCAAGTTGTTAAAAAAAATATATTTTCTTTTAAATCAATATATACACACATATATATATATATAAGGAAACCCGTGTTTCCCTACCCGCCAAGTTTTCTCCACATCCAGCCACAACCACCCACTGATGGTTATGGTGGTGGATAGTCCTTGGTGTCACATCAAAAAAATGCGAGTTTGGTGGGGTTGGCTGTGCGTAGGTGAGAGTGGGTGACAAAAACGTTCTTTTTAGTGCTTCTAATTCTTCAAATTGTTTCAAAACGCGCCGACTGTGTCAGTGAGTCTATAAAGTTCCGGAAAAACCTGCTCTAGAAAGTTCTGGAAGGAGAAGGTTCTAGAGAATTCCCGAAAATTCTATAAGGTTCTAAGCTGAGTGGCGAAATGCGTCGGTGTGTCTAGAAGGTTCCTGTACATTCGATAAATTTCTTGAAAATTCTGGAAGAAGAATGTTTTAGAAGGTTCGCGAAAGTTCTATGACGATACAAACAGTGTACTAAAAATCTACGCGTGGCACAGCTAGTAAGTAATATTAAGTACGGACTTACGACCTAATGTACGGTCACCAGATATGGATGCTAAACGGACAAACACGCTCTAGAGTCCAAGCTGCCGAAATGAAGTACTTGAGAGGAGTGGCGGGTGTTACGAAACGGGATCGAATAAGAAACTCGACTATCCGAGACGATCTAAACATTGAACCACTGCTACTCTTCATAGAAAAATCTCAATTGAGGTAGCTTGGGCACACACTGAGAATGTCTGATTCCTGAGGGTAGACGTCAGTAGACAAAAATGTTATACATGGTTAAATTATATTTTTAAACAGTATTTGAGTACTGTATGCCTTCATAGAATAAATGATAAATATTTTACTAAATAATTTTAAATTAAATTAATAAATTAAATTAATTAATTAATATTTTTTATAAAATTTATTTTGTCAATTAAATTGATTAATTGATAATTATTTTTTTGATAATTTTTTTTTTTTTAATAACTTTTTTCTAATGAGAAAAATACGTTGAACCCAGTGAAACAAAAAATACTTTACTTATAACAACTGACCCAAAGTTAAAATTATTAATCCTTTTATTAAATAATTAAAAATTTATAATTTTAAATTATTTGATGATAATTAATTTCTACTTATAAAATAAGCAGTTCTATTACGTTCCTAAAAAAATTCACTAAAATAATAAAATATAAAATTAAGAAACCAAAAGGTATTTGGCTGTTGGTTTCATTTTGACCCACGATTCCGTATACGTTCATCAAAATAAGGTGATTTCGGTTAAGGGTTAATAATGAGTCATTATTAAGATTAATGACATTTGTTATTATTATTGTTATTAATTAGAGTTGTTATTGCAACTAATTAACATCCATATATATGTACCTTCAAGGAGTATACAAACAGTAGTGCCGTATTATTGTAATAATACTGCGACAGTCGCTCAAAGGAATTCTCCGATATTAAGAATCCAAAATCCAAAAAAACTGTTTACGCTGAAATTGATATGTTTGAATGCTTTATTGTAGTAATTGAGTAAATTTTAATATTTGTTTATTTCTTGATACTCTACCGATATATTTCACTTTATTTATAGTTTCAATATACTTTTCAAAAATTTTGATTTTTTACATCTAGGTATATATGTCAAATGGTTTATTTTAATGTTACTCTGTACCATAATAAATAAATAAACAATACTAAATTAAAAATTACAACCTAAAAAATAAAAAGAGTTAATCCTTTACAGAACTTTTGGACCAAGAAGACTTTGGTTCTAATTATTATATTACAAGAATATTCTTAATATTACAATAACGGAAGCCATTTTAAATATGATATTACCAAAGAATAACCAAGTATTGAAAAGACTAAATAACAATACTTTTATATTAAAAGAGAAGACATGTATTTGTGTAATGCGATTCTCATACGTGCTTTTCTTCCATTTTAAAAATAAATAATCTCATTTAATGTATTGTGGTGTGCCAAATATGTAAGGTTGTCGCAGATATAATTCTAAATCTAAAAGGATTGAATTTATTTCTAGATATGGAGAATCGAAAAAGTGCATCAGATGCACTCCGCACGCCAATGCGCATTGCATCTTCACTTATTGCGCCGACAGGTGAATGACACGTTGCATTCATCAACAAACAATTTGCTTACCCTTTCCTTAATACTTCCCCCTCTCGTCCTGTCTTGTTCCTCCCCGCAAACCTTATCGTACTCCGGGAGAATATCTGCAGGGTACAAAGGGTGCATGTTAAAAGCACCAATATTGAGAAAAAAACCTGTACCAAAAATTTTTTACTTATTATAGTAAGTTTTTTAACGTGGATTGGGAATCGAGCCTTCAAACAGCCATCGACTCGTAGTGTAATGGTTTTTCTGTAGAATTTTCTGTTGCGACTGTATTCATGGACTTTTAATTCTTCTGTATTAGTCGAATCGAACAATTCAATCGTTAATACCTGACACATAAACCCGAAGCCTTGCCAAAGAGAAACAATATTTAAAGCTTGATAATTTTGTAACCCAGATAAATTGATGGACGAATAAATTCTAAGAAAATCTGCATATTTTGTACCTACACATTATAGTTTGTAATAAGTAATGTGATATTTTGAATTTTTACTGTAAAAACATTGCGGTTAGTCGTTTTAATAAATTTTATTTAAAATTTCATAAAATAAAATTTATTTATTTGGCACTAACTTTGTGAAATGACGTGATTCATTTATATAAATAAATGAAACACGTGTTTAAGACGACTTTTGAGTTTTATTGAACACTACTAGATTTGAGAACTACAGAGATGTTCTCTACAGATTAGAATATAAACTGGTTTATATTATAACCGGTGGAAGAGAGCATCTATAGGTTTAGAAACTTGTAGTGTTTAATTTAATTCAAAAGTGGTCTTAAACAATCGTCTTAAAAATCAATAATTTCTCTCAT